>SSNP01000141.1:282794-323664 GCA_006937955.1 Pachypanchax playfairii
CACTCACACTTTTGTCTCAGCAGACTGGCACCTGCTTGCTCCCCGTAGACTCTTGCTGCACCCGCGGAGGCATTTTTAGTTGTACATCTACTGCTGGTTATTTTTCCCTGTTGATTTAATAAAACCTCCCTTTTTGAACCTCACCACCTGTTTCCTGGTCTGGAGTCTGTCGCTTGATTTAGAGTCCTGTTCTCAGTGTTGCAAAATCATGACAAGTTGCCTTAAAATTTTTTGGAACTTTTCTTAAAAGAAAACGGTTGTTTACATCAAATTACATTTAATCTAAATAAAGCTGTAAAAAACATGTAAATGTATCAACCCAGAGGAACACAAAACATACCTGGATGTGTTAATTATGGTCTGATACTAGAACATCAACTTGTGAGTTGCTTTTCTTTTATTCGAACGATATATCAAATATAAAGAAATTTGTCAGTGTAACTGTGTCACATTCTAAATATCAGCAGAATAACTTTCATATGTAAAAAAATACAGCTTGTGCTTAATGTGTTGAGTAATGTTCAAGCTAATATATATATTTTTTATAATGGATAAGCTATATACACTCACCGGCCACTTTATTAGGTACACCATGCTAGTAACGGGTTGGACCCCCTTTTGCCTTCAGAACTGCCTCAATTCTTCGTGGCATAGATTAAACAAGGTGCTGGAAGCATTCCTCAGAGAGTTTGGTCCATATTGACATGATGGCATCACACAGTTGGCGCAGATTTGTCAGCTGCACGTCCATGATGCGAAGCTCCCGTTCCACCACATCCCAAAGATGCTCTATTGGATTGAGATCTGGTGACTGTGGAGGCCATTTGAGTACAGTGAACTCATTGTCATGTTCAAGAAACCAGTCCGAGATGATTCCAGCTTTATGACATGGCGCATTATCCTGCTGAAAGTAGCCATCAGAAGTTGGGTACATTGTGGTCATAAAGGGATGGACATGGTCAGCAACAATACTCAGGTAGGCTGTGGCGTTGTAACGATGCTCAATTGGTACCAAGGGGCCCAAAGAGTGCCAAGAAAATATTCCCCACACCATTACACCACCACCACCAGCCTAAACCGTTGATACAAGGCAGGATGGATCCATGCTTTCATGTTGACGCCAAATTCTGACCCTACCATCCGAATGTCGCAGCAGAAATCGAGACTCATCAGACCAGGCAACGTTTTTCTAATCTTCTATTGTCCAATTTCGATGAGCTTGTGCAAATTGTAGCCTCAGTTTCCTGTTCTTAGCTGAAAGGAGTGGCACCCAGCGTGGTCTTCTGCTGCTGTAGCCCATCTGCCTCAAAGTTCGACGTACTGTGCGTTCAGAGATGCGCTTCTGCCTACCTTGGTTGTAACGAGGGGTTATTTGAGTCACTGTTGCCTTTCTATCAGCTCGAACCAGTCTGGTCATTCTCCTCTGACCTCTGGCATCAACAAGGCATTTCCACCCACAGAACTGCCGCTCACTGGATATTTTTTCTTTTTCGGACCATTCTCTGTAAACCCTAGAGATGGTTGTGCGTGAAAATTCCAGTAGATCAGCAGTTTCTGAAATACTCAGACCAGCCATTCTGGCACCAACAACCATGCCACGTTCAAAGTCACTCAAATCACCTTTCTTCCCCATACTGATGCTCGGTTTGAACTGCAGGAGATTGTCTTGACCATGTGTACATGCCTAAATGCACTGAGTTGCCACCATGTGATTGGCTGATTAGAAATTAAGTGTTAACGAGCAGTTGGACAGGTGTACCTAATAAAGTGGCTGGTGAGTGTATTTTCATCACAGTAATTTCACTAATGTTATTAATTTTGCTCATTAATGTCATTCTTCTGCAGAGCTCTAACTTAAATTTTGTCTTTTGTTTTTTTTTCAGAGTTAATCAGTTGAATGACAGATCAGCTGACAACTGATAAAACATTTCCTTCAGTTGATTCCATTCAATGACTGACAGAAATCACTTCAAGTTAACAACAGACTGTGAATGAAGTCACTTCCTACCTGTTGATTATTGCAAACAGTCGAGCATTATCTTCATTAATCAGCACTCATTGATGTACATTGTACTTTTTCCGAGACTGATTAATTGCTCCATTTGATGTCAGATGAGGTCAGTCGACCTTTGGGACTATAAAATGACAAGAGTTGGATCTCCTCTTTAATATGTGCTGGAACGTCAGCAGAAGAGACACTGGCGGAATTTAATTTGCAGGTAAGGGGAAAAAATTAATATATATGTATATTTGTGTTGCTTCTTAGTTAAATGTTTATACTCTGTGTATGTAAAGTACATTTCTTTGACACATGTGCTCCCTGATTCACAGATTTGCTTTTTGCATCCTGACGTTTGGCATCATGGGTAACTCAGCATCCACTGGCACTGTCACCCCCACTCCCAAGAAACTGTCCCGGCGTCGGCAGAAGGAGGACACGGTCAGGCTGGAGGATTACTTGACACAGTGTGAGGAGGATCTCTGGAGCATCAAAAGGAAACAAAGTTTGTCAGTGAAGAAGATTCAGCTCACTCGTAGCATCAGTTATGCTGACCTGGATGTCCAAGAGAATGGAAATTTCTACCCAAGCGGAAGGGAAATCATCAATCCTGGCTTCATCGAAAACCAGAGTCCATAAATGTTCATCACAATCAACTTGAACTAAACAATAATTTTGCAAGAACATTTTCTCCACTGAAGTGTTGGAGGATCACCAGTGAATGATGCTATTGCATGATAGTGCATGATACTACTGACAGTTCACACCTCAAATACCATCAGCCTTTTCTAATGAAGGTGTGAACCAGAGAAAAGGAAGTTAGACCACAGTGCAGTTATGATGCAAAAGGTTTTTCAAGTTGCACCAAAGGCTCTTATATTGAAAGTCAAATAGTCCGGTGACTTTTTGGCTGTAAGCGTTCACGACACAAAGAGTTCTGGATCTGTGAAACATTCTAAGGTACTGGCAATACCTTTTTTTGCATAATAGTGCTTGTTTCTCAACAATGTAAGGTTATAGTTGCATTAGATTTACATTTGGTTTAGTTTGTGTGCTGGATTTTTGAGTTTGGACACTTTCAAAGAGCACTTGCTGTTCAGGACAATAATCCATCTTTGTACGACGTGATTTTGTTCCAAATTTTGATTTATTCTGAGAGATAAATGCCATTTTTAATTTTCTCATAAAAATTTGTCAAAAAGGCTGCAATTTCCACAACTTCTGGATAATATTAAATTGTAATTACACTGAAGCAAAATGAAAATTTGTACTCATCACATCATGACAGTGCCTATTGAATCTAAACCTTGTGTGACTGTAATACAGAGATGTTGTCATGAACTAGAACATGGCTGTGACTGTGATGCAGGATCTGAATGCAGGAAAGGCAGCAGCCGACCTGTGGTGTAAAATCACAAGTGTTGATGATCAAATTAAACTTGAACTACAGACTTAACTTGACTTGGAATCATGAAACAAACTCTGTAACACAAGAACATGAGCAAACACTTCAAAAAGCACAAACAGACACACACACTAAACACATGCAAGGATCCGATGGAGAACAAGGGGCTGAAAAGGGAACTTGTACAGGGGAAACAGGTGGCGCACATGAGAGACATGAGACTTAACAAGGCATGGGCATGAGAGTCAACCAAAAAGCAAACATGACTAAATAATAGAAAAGAGCATAACTAAACACACAACATGGACAGATAGACGGAAAAGATTCAGAACAGAAGGAAAGGAGACGTAAACAGAGAAACACGCATGACATGGTGACAAATAAGACACGACTCAGAAAAAAAAAAGAAACACGACAGACGTGAAAATCAAACAAGAGGGTGAATGAAAAAGCAAGTGACACTAAAACAGCACATGACATGACTATACATACAGTAACTAAACCATGGAGGGGGAGTAACGAAGAAATGAAAAAAGAACTCAAGAATAATTCAAAAGCAAATAAGGGAAATGAGAAATGACCAAAAGATGGAGACCAAAAATACTGATGATGCAAGATAGTGTGAAAACACAAGACAAAGAGAGCAGACAAGAGAATAGCTGATCAAAGGAAACCCAACAGAGAGTGGATGGAAAACATAATAACTAGACATGACTACATGAATACTATGAATACTTGAGATAAATCCTGGGAATAAATCCTGGAGCAACAGAGAACAAGAAACCGGGGGTCAAGATAACGATAACAATAAAAAAAATAAAACAATAAAAAATAGCTCAAAGTGTTAGCAACAAAAAACAGCTAGAAGACATGAGCACAATAAAATCTACACTGAGAACATATATAAACTCAAACACAAACTCTGTAACATGACAGACAACACGTGACTATTAAGAGAAAGAAGAATAAGGTTGAGTATAAAAAAGGAGCCGCAAGTCAAAGCTGATATTGAGGGAAACAGGACGTGAGTCATCAGCCACACAAACTAGGACACAGAACTGAGTGAGGAACGTTTGACTCTTTACAGAACGGGATACATGCCAAACTTTGGCTCATGGAAAGAAAAGATGAGGGGAGGGAAAGAAGATGGAATTTTATCATGATGGTCATCAGCAACACTTTATCAATAAAAAAACTGTACAAGAAGAATTTCAATATGGANACTTTTCTTAAAAGAAAACGGTTGTTTACATCAAATTACATTTAATCTAAATAAAGCTGTAAAAAACATGTAAATGTATCAACCCAGAGGAACACAAAACATACCTGGATGTGTTAATTATGGTCTGATACTAGAACATCAACTTGTGAGTTGCTTTTCTTTTATTCGAACGATATATCAAATATAAAGAAATTTGTCAGTGTAACTGTGTCACATTCTAAATATCAGCAGAATAACTTTCATATGTAAAAAAATACAGCTTGTGCTTAATGTGTTGAGTAATGTTCAAGCTAATATATATATTTTTTATAATGGATAAGCTATATATTTTCATCACAGTAATTTCACTAATGTTATTAATTTTGCTCATTAATGTCATTCTTCTGCAGAGCTCTAACTTAAATTTTGTCTTTTGTTTTTTTTTCAGAGTTAATCAGTTGAATGACAGATCAGCTGACAACTGATAAAACATTTCCTTCAGTTGATTCCATTCAATGACTGACAGAAATCACTTCAAGTTAACAACAGACTGTGAAGGAAGTCACTTCCTACCTGTTGATTATTGCAAACAGTCGAGCATTATCTTCATTAATCAGCACTCATTGATGTACATTGTACTTTTTCCGAGACTGATTAATTGCTCCATTTGATGTCAGATGAGGTCAGTCGACCTTTGGGACTATAAAATGACAAGAGTTGGATCTCCTCTTTAATATGTGCTGGAACGTCAGCAGAAGAGACACTGGCGGAATTTAATTTGCAGGTAAGGGGAAAAAATTAATATATATGTATATTTGTGTTGCTTCTTAGTTAAATGTTTATACTCTGTGTATGTAAAGTACATTTCTTTGACACATGTGCTCCCTGATTCACAGATTTGCTTTTTGCATCCTGACGTTTGGCATCATGGGTAACTCAGCATCCACTGGCACTGTCACCCCCACTCCCAAGAAACTGTCCCGGCGTCGGCAGAAGGAGGACACGGTCAGGCTGGAGGATTACTTGACACAGTGTGAGGAGGATCTCTGGAGCATCAAAAGGAAACAAAGTTTGTCAGTGAAGAAGATTCAGCTCACTCGTAGCATCAGTTATGCTGACCTGGATGTCCAAGAGAATGGAAATTTCTACCCAAGCGGAAGGGAAATCATCAATCCTGGCTTCATCGAAAACCAGAGTCCATAAATGTTCATCACAATCAACTTGAACTAAACAATAATTTTGCAAGAACATTTTCTCCACTGAAGTGTTGGAGGATCACCAGTGAATGATGCTATTGCATGATAGTGCATGATACTACTGACAGTTCACACCTCAAATACCATCAGCCTTTTCTAATGAAGGTGTGAACCAGAGAAAAGGAAGTTAGACCACAGTGCAGTTATGATGCAAAAGGTTTTTCAAGTTGCACCAAAGGCTCTTATATTGAAAGTCAAATAGTCCGGTGACTTTTTGGCTGTAAGCGTTCACGACACAAAGAGTTCTGGATCTGTGAAACATTCTAAGGTACTGGCAATACCTTTTTTTGCATAATAGTGCTTGTTTCTCAACAATGTAAGGTTATAGTTGCATTAGATTTACATTTGGTTTAGTTTGTGTGCTGGATTTTTGAGTTTGGACACTTTCAAAGAGCACTTGCTGTTCAGGACAATAATCCATCTTTGTACGACGTGATTTTGTTCCAAATTTTGATTTATTCTGAGAGATAAATGCCATTTTTAATTTTCTCATAAAAATTTGTCAAAAAGGCTGCAATTTCCACAACTTCTGGATAATATTAAATTGTAATTACACTGAAGCAAAATGAAAATTTGTACTCATCACATCATGACAGTGCCTATTGAATCTAAACCTTGTGTGACTGTAATACAGAGATGTTGTCATGAACTAGAACATGGCTGTGACTGTGATGCAGGATCTGAATGCAGGAAAGGCAGCAGCCGACCTGTGGTGTAAAATCACAAGTGTTGATGATCAAATTAAACTTGAACTACAGACTTAACTTGACTTGGAATCATGAAACAAACTCTGTAACACAAGAACATGAGCAAACACTTCAAAAAGCACAAACAGACACACACACTAAACACATGCAAGGATCCGATGGAGAACAAGGGGCTGAAAAGGGAACTTGTACAGGGGAAACAGGTGGCGCACATGAGAGACATGAGACTTAACAAGGCATGGGCATGAGAGTCAACCAAAAAGCAAACATGACTAAATAATAGAAAAGAGCATAACTAAACACACAACATGGACAGATAGACGGAAAAGATTCAGAACAGAAGGAAAGGAGACGTAAACAGAGAAACACGCATGACATGGTGACAAATAAGACACGACTCAGAAAAAAAAAAGAAACACGACAGACGTGAAAATCAAACAAGAGGGTGAATGAAAAAGCAAGTGACACTAAAACAGCACATGACATGACTATACATACAGTAACTAAACCATGGAGGGGGAGTAACGAAGAAATGAAAAAAGAACTCAAGAATAATTCAAAAGCAAATAAGGGAAATGAGAAATGACCAAAAGATGGAGACCAAAAATACTGATGATGCAAGATAGTGTGAAAACACAAGACAAAGAGAGCAGACAAGAGAATAGCTGATCAAAGGAAACCCAACAGAGAGTGGATGGAAAACATAATAACTAGACATGACTACATGAATACTATGAATACTTGAGATAAATCCTGGGAATAAATCCTGGAGCAACAGAGAACAAGAAACCGGGGGTCAAGATAACGATAACAATAAAAAAAATAAAACAATAAAAAATAGCTCAAAGTGTTAGCAACAAAAAACAGCTAGAAGACATGAGCACAATAAAATCTACACTGAGAACATATATAAACTCAAACACAAACTCTGTAACATGACAGACAACACGTGACTATTAAGAGAAAGAAGAATAAGGTTGAGTATAAAAAAGGAGCCGCAAGTCAAAGCTGATATTGAGGGAAACAGGACGTGAGTCATCAGCCACACAAACTAGGACACAGAACTGAGTGAGGAACGTTTGACTCTTTACAGAACGGGATACATGCCAAACTTTGGCTCATGGAAAGAAAAGATGAGGGGAGGGAAAGAAGATGGAATTTTATCATGATGGTCATCAGCAACACTTTATCAATAAAAAAACTGTACAAGAAGAATTTCAATATGGACTAACATCAAAATTCAACACAAAAAAGGAGAAACCAGAAAAAAATCAATTCAGAATATGTAGAATTTTTTTGAGAGTAAAAAAGTCTTGATTGAAAAAATGTCATCTTTGTCCGGCCCGAGATGGAAAAATGACCATGTACCAGAACCTCTGTTGTCTCTTTTCTCTCCAAATGTTAAAATTATATTCCTATTAGGGCTGGGACTCGATTAAAAATTTTAATCTAATTAATTAGAGGCTTTGTAATTAATTAATCAAAATTAATTGCATTTTAATCGCATATAAATATTTGAACAGAGAACAGTGAGAATTTTTTTCAAACGGATTTTTCGTATACCATTGAATCATGACTGAATACACATAAGCTTAAGCAACAAAATATTGTTTATTTTTGTTCAACCAAGTCCAACAGACCAGTGCATTAAGTGTAGAAAATGTCTGCACTTGTACTTGGAGTCGGGCTAACGTCCACGCTAGCTGCTATATGTTTAACATTGAGGTGATACTTCAGGCCCGATGTGCTGCAGTGATTTCCTTGCTGCATAGCTTGCACACATGCTCTTATCCACGCTTCCATCCAGTCATTTTTTATAACAAAACTTCCCATCCACGGGGCCAATCAAAGCGGTCGCTTCTTCATTCATGTTCACTGTGGTTTGTTGTTGTCCTAAATAATGAACGCTGGTAGGTGCGCCAGTATAATCGGTCATGAAACTCATGAGAGATGTTCTGCGGTGCTTAAATAAGTGTGATTAAAATGCGTTTAAAAAAATTAACGCGTTATTTTTGTGTAATTAATTAATCTTAATTAACGCGTTAAAGTCCCGGCCCTAATTCCTATCTTTAACTCCTTCATAAACAAGTGTAGAACTTAGCTACAACTAAAATGGTTTATTTTGATTTTATATATTCAAATTTGGGTCAGGAGTGGGCTTAATGCCTGCTAAGTTTCTTTAATAAATATATTTCCTGTAAGTCTATTCGTCATTGTTGTGAGTCATTTTTAGTTCTTTGGGAAAGAGAATATACAGCAGCTTCTTGATGTTGCTCTAGCCAAAACTGTACTCCAGCCAAGCCGGCACGGGAGCGCGCACAGACACTTTACAGACTGTTCGTCTTCACAGCACTGCACTGGGGAGGCTAACATACTTCACGTCAGGTCTCTCCACTCTGTTATTTGATTTGATCTCATCATTTTCATACTGTATCAGGCTCTAAACACGACCTATAATGTTTTCTCACCTGGTCACAAGGAAATGAGCCATGTCAGCATCCGTTTTCACTCCCAAATGCAGCTGAAATTCCCTCCATGAACCGAACGTATATCCAATATTTCTGCGGGTGCCTGCCCGGCTTCGGTCATGTTTTTTTTTTAGACTCACGAGATGCCGCTGAAAAAGTCTTTTTTTTCTTCGTGGTGCCACTTTTTTGGGGGGGTGAGAGTGGATGCCAATCAATTAGATTTTCTCTGTGCTGGTGCCATTTGAGCACATCAGGTTTTATGCATTAAATGAAAACTTGCCCCATGCTTGTATTACTGAAAAAGTAAAGAACTGCACTGACTCACATTTAGCCTACTGCGTTTACTGTCTACAAAGTGCTGGTGCTATTTGCATCTCAGGAGAAGAAATTGAGGAAGAGGCACTGCTGCCTCCTCAAAAAGAGGGCAAGCACGTCAGGAAGTTCAAATAATCCTTATACGAGTGTGACCTTTTTCATCTGCAACATCTACTCATCTTTAAAATGTTTAACATCCTTTTATAACTCTTATATTCAGAAAATGTAATGAATTCAGAACATTACAGCAGATCTTCAAATCAATAATTTAACAAACAGAATCAAAGCAGAATTTCCTCAGTCTTCCTTAGAGGCAGCAGGATCACGGTTGGGCTTATTTCTGTTTGTCATAGCTAAATAAATTTGACTCAGACACAAACAGCAGTCTGTGAATGTCAGGTCTTGGGTTTTGTTTTGTTTCTTTATTATGTCTTGTAGATCTTTTTCCAGACTTATCTGTGATTTTGTGTTTGGTCAATTCTTAGCTCAGGGGCGACGGTCCTCCTACGTCCCCTCCTGGGTTCAAGAACGTCGCCGTCCGCAACGCTCCTCCAACGCCAGGGTCCGAGGACGTCGCCATCCGCGACGGTCCTCCAACGTCTCCGCCTGGGTCAGAGGACGTCGCCGTCTGCGATGGCTCTCCTACATCTCTGCCTGGGTTCGAGGACATCGCCGTCCGCGATGGTTCTCCTACGTCCCCTCCTGGGTTCAAGGACGTCGCCTTCCGCAACGCTCCTCCAATGCCAGGGTCCGAGGACGTCGCTATCCGGGACGGTCCTCCAACGTCTCTGCCTGGGTCAGAGGACGTCAGAGGACGTCGCCGTCCGCTTCGCTCCGCGACTCCCAGGCCGCACTCCAGGCGCGCTGCGCCTCTTCGCCTCGCGGCTCCCAGGCCGCTCTCCAGGCAGGCTGCGCCTCTTCGCCTCGCGGCTCCCAGGCTGCACTTCAGGCACGCTGCGCCTCTTCGCCTCGTGGCTCCCGGGACGCACTCAAGGCGCGCTGCGCCTCATCGCTCCACGGCTGCCAGGCCGCTCTCCAGACGCGCTGCACCTCATCGCTCCACGGCTGCCTGACCGCCCTCCAGACCTCCGGCGCCTCTCGTCGCGGCATCCTGGCCGCCCTCCAGACCTCCGGCGCCTCTCGTCGCTGCATCCTGGCCGCCCTCCAGACCTCCGGCGCCTCTCGTCGCGGCATCTTGGCCGCCTTCCAGACCTTCGGCACCTCTCGTCGCGGCATCCTGGCCGCCCTCCAGACCTCCGGCGCCTCTTGTCGCAGCATCTTGGCCGCCTTTCAGACCTTCGGCACCTCTCGTCGCGGCATTCCGGCCGCCCTCCAGACCTCCGGCGTCTCTCATCACGGCATCCAGGCCGCCCTCCAGATATTGGGTGCTTCTCAGCGCGGCCTCTAGGCCGTCCTCCTGACTTTCGGCGCCTCTCCTCACGGCCCCTGGCCGTTCAGCAGACTTTTTTGTCTCGGCCTCCGTGCCACCTCCCAGACATTTTGCGCCCCTCTTTGTGGCTTCCAGGCCACCTTCAGACTCTCTGCGCCTAGGGCGCCTTTGATTCCAAGCCTGGTTTTGGGTTGTTTTTTTTTTTCCTTTCCCTGAGTATGTTCTAGTTTTCGGGCCCTCCTTCCTTTCCTCCCACCTCCCACCCGTGTTTGTGTGCACCTGCTCTTTAGTTTTTGCCTAGGGGTTTTCTTTGTTTAGGGATGTCGGGTGCCGTCCCTTGGGGGAGGGGTCCTGTCAGGTCTTGGGTTTTGTTTTGTTTCTTTATTATGTCTTGTAGATCTTTTTCCAGACTTATCTGTGATTTTGTGTTTGGTCAATTCTTAGCTCCTCATGTTCCCACGTCAGTCAGGTGTTTTGTATTTCCCTGTCATTTAGTTCAGCTTTTATTTTGCCCCAGTCTAGTTTCCTGTTTTGCTGTTATTTTGTTATCTATTGTACTTCCTGTTTCTCCTCCGTGTCATTAGGTCTCTTTATGTCGGGTATGTCACTTCCTGTTTAGTTCCTGTGTGTTTTACCTCCCAGTATTTCCCTTGATTGTTCTCAGGTGTTTTGAGTTTCGGTTTCTAGGTGTTTCGAGTTGTGTTTTCAGTTTTGTTTGTTATTTAAGGGGATTCAGTTCAGTTTGTCTTTGTTCGGGGATTATGTTTCTCACTGTAGTTCGGACCTGTTGCTTCACTTCATTTCATGTAAGTCTTGCTGCCAGTCAGCTCTTGTCCATGATCATTAAACTCTTTTTTCAACTTCAGTTTTGCTCTCCGGTTTCCTGCATTTGAGTCCTCCCTGCCTGCCAGCTACTAAACGTGACAGTGAACAGTTTCACTTGGTCAGCATTTATAATCACCAGTATCGGGTTATGATTTTATTTTTAGAGACCTCATTTTTTGTTGTTAAAATCAAAAATACAATTCTCACATTCACAGAGACACTCCTGCTCATTTTGTTTTGCACCAGTAAAAACGTGAAAATTTTAACTAAAACTAATCTATTTTAACTAGTTTTTTAGAAAAAAAATGTTGATTTAATAAACTTCTGGTGAGTTCTGAGTTAATCACCCCTGTCCTAGAGCTGCTCAAAACAAATGTATTTAAATACTTATACGACCACTTACAAATCAGAAGTGGAACGGAAACTTGACAAGTCATCTGTCACAAGAAGGAAATAAAACAAACGTGCCAGATTTATCTCTTTTATTTTCAGGTTGGGCTCTGAGATGATGAGATGGATGCTTCCACATGTTCTTTGTTTCTAATGTGCATTTGCCTTGGAGGTACTGTCCATTTCATGTATTGTATTTCCATCTGTAACTTGCAAGGTTTTGCCATTTTATTTTGATCATATATTCCTGTACTTTATGACAGTTTTTGGAACTGCAGGCTCATCATGGACATCTACTATGCCACCCAAAGTTAAAGGTCTCAGTGGGTCATGTGTGCTGATCCCATGCACGTTTTCATATCCAGACAGAAAAGTGATGCCTACTCACATCAAAAGAATGTGGCTGCATGGGAATGACTTCATCTTTCACCCAGAAGAATCTAAAATACTGCAGCAGTACCAGTCTCGGACTACGCTGGTGGGAAACACTTATGAGAAGAACTGTTCTCTGAAAATCGATCCCCTTCGACTGAGTGATACCGGACCTTTCAGGTTCAGGGTTGAAATTGAAGACTACGATAATTTTTCCTACAAAGAAATCGTCTCCATTTCAGTTATGAGTAAGTACAAAAAAGAAAACACACACAAAAGATATCAAGATGTACTGCCACCATTAAATTGCAATTATATTTTGTCCGCCAGTGTTGGTTTTATACAGTTTAATATTTCTGAGCATTTAAGGCAAAACTACATAAAACTATATGGACAATTTGAACAGCTTATTTATACAAGGTCAGATCACAACAAAGATCATCTCATCACCATTTATGGTTTACATCAAAATGGATGGAGCAATAGTGCAAATGACACTAAAAATAGTTTCAGTGTTTGAATTTCTGTTCCTTATTTCAGAGAAATCCTCATCAAGTGCCTCCTTTTGCTTTTACTCATTACAGTTTTTGTGTATTCTGTCCAGGATCTATTTTACAGTTTAAAGAATCTTACTGAACTCTATTAAAAATTTAAATTGAACAAGAAAATTGTTCAATTCTTGTGTGGCAATTATATTTAAATTTTAAGGACATTTTTAAAGAAATATTTTGCTAAGAGGATGTTGAGCTGTCAGAGATTTTTTTTTATTTACAGATTCTAAAAGAAATTAAACACGTTTTTTAGATGTAATGACACTGACTTGGTGCTTACAACAATCTTGCATCACGTTTCATGAACCACGTGGTCAAGTGGGGCATGTAACCTACATGTATCATAAATACAAACAAGTTGTGACTGTTGCACAATTTTTTTCTCTCCTCAGTTTAGTCACAAAATATCATGGTCCTGGGTTTTGAGTTTGGTTTGTTTTATTTTTCATGAAGTATCAGGGTATCCTCTCATTTTATTTTGAAGGGTTCTTGTGTTTGTTTTTGTGATTCTTTACTACTCAGGATTTTTGTAAGCAACTTCTGTTTTGCTCCCAAGTCAGCTTAATTAAAGGTATTTTATTTAATCATTGAGGTCCTCAGTTTGCCTGCCTTTGGCCACAAGGCACTAAATAATTCAGTCGTGTCTCAATTAGTTCACATTTCCCTCATTTTGTTTAAAATTTTATTGTTGCTAACCTTTCCCAAACAGAAACTAAAGTGAGTCAGGTTCCAGACTCAGTTTTTTGCACAAAAATTTGTTATAAGTGGTGCGATCATGAGACCCTGTGACTCAAGCATGGAAATTGAGAACCCTCAGTGTTTTAAGACAGTCCAAAAGTTTTGTTTTTCAAAGATTGTATATTTATAGCAACTTTCAGATTTAGTATCGATTTATGAAACATCACTCTGACTGTTCATGTTGTGGCAGAGATTTTGGTAAAAATAAGTCAGGCAAGTGAATCTTTATAAAGGAATAATTTGTTCCATAAAATAATGCATGAAGTGAGAACGTTTAAGGCAAATGCAGATGTAAAAAGACTCTGGAGGTCACCGCAGCTTGGCTGTTCTTATAAGTACGCTGATACGCTGATATCAGAATACGACTGTCATAATATGTCTGAGACTGCAGCTGCAAGCTTAATCAATAACTCTTTGTCACTGTGACTTGTCTGTATAAATGTTATTAAAATTCTGCCTTCTCATATGTGATCTGCAGGTGAGCCTGAGCCTGTCCAGTTCTATGTGAAAGAGGACTTGAAAGAGAATGAAACTGGGTCTGCGTCCTGCTCCGTGTCTCACTCCTGCCCCGACTCTCCTCCCAATTTCACATGGAGCCACTCAGGTCAAAAACGTTATCAGTCCAAACAGCTTGATGATGGCCAGTGGAACATCACATCTACTCTGACCTTTCACCCGACTCACACTGACCACAACAAACCTTTACAGTGTACCGTAACATACAGAGGAGGAAAACAACAGAAGGAATCCAAGATCCTTCATGTAAAATGTGAGTGTTTAGTGATGGAGATTTAAACCAAAACATTTTGAGCTACAAGATAAAGAACCAAAAAGGGAACTACATGTTTTAAAAATAAAGAAAAGTAAGATAAAGACGTAAAAACTGATTATTTTTAAACCACACAGGCCACATTGTCACAAACTGAAATTATATATCATAAACTGTTTTCCATTTTTATCATTGTGGAAACAGTTGAAGACATAAATGTGTTCAAATCAGGCTACAACAGATTATTGTGCTCAGTCACTGTCACATGTTTTATAGTCATGTTCTCATATGCACTGGAAAAAAACACTAAACCTTTCTGCCTACAGAAGTTTATCTGCTTCTGTGTTTATTTTCTGTTTGACATTCAAATTCTCTGTAATGGATTTAACAATTTTTCAGAAGTCACCCAGCTTTGATCTTATTGGAGATAAATATGTCCCACATCAAACAGCAGAAGTAACTCATTTACATTTGAGCCCCACTTGAGAAATGGAGGGAAAAAATAATAAACAGCAACAAATGTTACATAAAATTGGTGACTGAATCCTGTGTGTTTTAGAAGATGGAGGTCATGTGGGTTAAAACTGAAGCAGAGCTGGACTTAAAAAAAAATCTACTAAACAATGATTGTTTGGCCAAATCTAACCCAAAACATGAATCCCACTGATATGTTGTGAGGATATTTATAACTGGGATTGTACACTTGAAAGGCGTAGCTATAGAAACTGTGTAGATTAGGAAGAGTGATGGAAAAGAAAGGTTCGGCAAGCAAAGATGGACAGTTTAAGATAAAATACCATTTAAAGCCATAGTGCGTAACTTCTGTAACTTCTGTCGCCCCCTAGCGGAATTTTTGCGTCATTACAACAATAAAGCTGGCGCTTCCATATGACGTAAGCCCAACTGCCACCGCTTTATCTCTGCTGTTGTTATTCCAACTGGTATCTGTCTTAATCAAGCTTCAAATTCAGTCTGTTTACTTTACCTGGCTCTATATTTGTTTCAATAAATATCATTTAATTGTTGAAAAAATCAAAAGAAACCAGTAAAATATAAAAATACTGGTAAAAAAAAAAAAAAACCTTCAGAGTTCAGGTTGGATTGTTTACAGGTTTGATTGTTCACTTTAATCTACATTTAACAGTTTGGTGTTGAAATTTATTAGTCAGCTGTTGGGGCCACAATGATCTATTTGTCTTATTCAGTGAATTTTTTCAGTTTTGACAAGATGCAGAATCCTGCAGTCAGCTACACTGATCTGACTGACTGAAAAACCGTTACACTGGCAAACTGACAGACACAAACTGACAGACACAAACTGACACAGATAGAGACAGAATCAGCTGATCAGCTGGAACTTTGGTGCTCTGGGTTTCATCTGGTGCGCATTTTATATTTTGACAGTGTGTGCGGACCTGCGGACCACTTATGCACCCGTGAACATCAGCCAGATCTCTTCTCTCCACCGAGGAAAAGCGACGCCGATACAAATTCGCGTTTGCCTTCTACTTCGGTCACTTTCCTTCTTAGCCAATAGTCCCTCTGCCGAACGTCCAGGAATTTTTTTTTTTTTCATGGTAGGATCCACTTCCCGATAAGTGTCTCTCGGCTGTTTATTTGGATTCTCCGCCATGTCGACCTTCACGTTCTGCCGGCTGCTACGAGACACTGCGTTCTATTTCTTATTATTTTTCTTGTTGTGACATAAAAGACGTAATTTCATGTGCGACAGCGCGGGAATGTCGCAAGTCGACACGCAAAGTAAAAATTATATATATTGAAAAATACCATGAGATGTTTGAGGAGCCGATCGGCTTAATCTGCATTGTGTCATCTCCTCTGATAGTGGCTTGGCTGAAACGGACATTCACGGACATGTAAAAGTTACGCACTCCAGCTGAATTTGAATTGGTTTATTTTCTCCCTCACAACCATGACACATAAATACAACATACACATGCATAAAAAAAGCCTATCAGCAAATCATATATTCAGATGTATTTTGTGCAGCGACAATTCAAGGATCTGATCTTTAAGCCTTGGTTGTAATGACTCATACTAATGCCTGGGAATGTGCTAGTAACGATTTTGGGATCGTTTCCCAGTGCCTTCTTTATGCAGCCTTACAGCAACCCTATAAGAATCTAGTGTTGGTGGCCAGGTCGATGTCCTGCTTCAAGATTTTACACCAATGCACCATGCAAACCCTCTGCATAGGAATGCTGGTGTAATGCCTTCCAAACAACCTGCACACAGCACGCCTTGATTGAGGATAATTACCTCTGACAGCCACCAGCAAGGGAGGTTATGTTTTTATTGGGGTTGTTTGTCTGTCTGTCTGTCTGTTAAAGAGGCCATTTCACACAAATTTCAGGACTTTGTGGTTATTTCTTAAGTATTAACCAGTAATATGAAACATTTTATATCTAAAAAACGTTAGGAAACACTGATTAACAGACCTTTCAATCTATCTGCATGAAGATTTGTCTAGCTACTTTGCTGGACTCTAACAAACTAACAAACTAACCTATGAGAGCAAGGTATACTGTTTCTAGCACACGTAGTCTCTTCCGGTTTGATACATCTTTGTGCTAACAACTTTTAGCCAGCAGCATGCTAGGTGTGGTTTCAACTGCAGGAGCTACCAAATACTAACAAGCAAAGGAGTTGTGACGAAACAGATACAGGCCGTTCGAACTCAGGAGAACTCAGGTTTTATCGCCACCTGCGTAGTTTGAGAGATTAAAACTGATAAAGAAGTTGTTGACCTGTTTTCACACCCACTATGAAGGTAAGAACACCTGTGGAGCTAAAATATTTAACAGAAACCTCAGAAAAAACGGTTTTAATGGAAGGGCCTCTTTAAAGGTGGAATATAAAACTTGAACACCACAACAACAACACAAGGCCTGCAGCCATCGGGGTCCCAGGCTCATGACCCCCCGCGTGCTCTCCGATGCCAATAAAATTCATTACCAAACCTCTGATCCGAGAAGGACAACAAAATATCACTCACTCAGCTCACTAATCATGTTCTTCAGCCCCGCTGACCACACTGACTGATAAATGGAGAGAAGTCTGTATGTCGCTCAGTCCATGGCAACTCTAACAGAGCCTTTAATAAAGCCTTTGTAAACAATCTGAAGTGCCTTTTTGAAGCATGTATGGAACATTTAAAGAACAACGCCTTTGTAGGAGTTGCATACAGCCCTTTCAAAGCCATTATAGAAGCTTGAAAGAGCCATTTTAAAGCCTTCCTAAAACCATTAGAACCTTCAAAAAGCCTTTATAGAAGCTATACAGTCTTTACAAAGCCTTTAAACAACCTCAACAGAGCATTTGTAAAGTCTTTATAAACCCTTTGAAATGTCTTTCTAAAGGTTTTTTGGACCCTTTGAAGTCCCTCATGCTCCTATCCTGTTTAACCTCATATCTTTCACCTGTCATTGTCAATTAATACTTATGTTGTTCACTTGTTTTTCTCTGTATGGACCTTTCTCAGCTGACGTCACACATATATCTTTGTTTCTGTCATGGTGCGGTTACCAGGGGGGTTTGTTTTGAGCTCCAAGTGCGACCCAACTCCAAACACACACAGCGAGAAACAGGTTTAGGCGATTAACAGTGTTTAATATGTACAGTGCTCCAAATACAAACAAGTGTAAACTGTACAGTTGATGATAACTCAGGACGGGAACTGGTGTGGGACAGGAACGGTCCTGGTTGAGAGAGAGAGAGGTTAGTGACAGGCGGAGGGACCAGCTGCGGTGTGCGGGGATCGTGCTCTTTAAACTCACGGTGACGTGATGCCGTGCTGTCGTGAGGAGGGATCCGGAGGTGCTGCCGCAGGGGTGGTGACCCAGGCTGTCAGAGAAGTGCGAGGAGGTCCGGGTCCGTGTGCTTTACGTGTGCAGGCGTGACTGCAGCAGGGTGACAGCAGCGTGCTGACCGGGACGGCGTGGATCCAGAGGAGACCAGAGACAGACAGGGAGCCAGAGGGAAGAAGCTGGTTGCGCGCTCTCGCAACTGAGCTTGTAGTTTCCGTGAAGCCAGTCCTCACTGGAGGCGGGTCGACTACCGCACTGAGGCACTGGTGACTGGAGAGACACTCCAAGACACGGGACTGAGGTTAAAGGAAGAGAAGGCAGGTTAGTCACAATAAATATACTCTCTGGCATGTAATGCGCTCTGGCCACTCTGTTACCACGGGAAGTTAGTGGAACAAAGTGGCGTCTGTCTGTGGTTCCTCCTCTGCTTAAGTACCCAGCTCTCCTGAGCTGGGTAATGATCCACACCTGAGTCNTTCTTTTAACTTCTAATACAGACTTTTTCATTTCTTTTAGATGTAAAGTTGAACTATTCAGTAGCGCTGGGGGTAAACGATTATTTCTGAAATAATTATTTGGACGATTATTTTTATCGACTAGTCAACTATTGGAGGCAAATGTTAGCATAATATTGTGCTTCACTCGTAAAGGACCACAGCGTTACTCAGTTTATGTAAATCGTGAATTTGCAAATGTAACATTGAACAGATGCGTTACTACTTACACCAGCACAACTTCTATGTGGAAACATTTGTGCTCTGCTCACTTCAGTGGTGTGATCTAACTGTGTTTGTGTCTGCTTCAGCAGCTAAACAGCTCTGTTTAGCTAACGTTAGTTAGAATTAGCATATAGTTATGAATGGTAACGGTGGCTAACTCAAAGCTAACAGACGTCGGCGTATGGCTAATTCACCAAAGTGACGAGCTGTTAGCTGCGGTAGCAAGTCGCTCTCAGATAACGCCAAAACACTCAGACAACTTTAACAAACTCTTCTGTTTTTATAGCTCCTGCTATTTTCATACAAATTCACATTTCCATCACCAACTTGTTAGAGACTTCACGTAGATCCTCCGTTACATAAGCTGCCAAAAGGCTTCAGACCAGGGTAGCTCTATGCTAGCGTGCTATGCTAACACTGCTAACGGCAGCTCCGGTGCATAGCTTTACTAAACTGGTTGGGATTTGAAAAGCTGTTGAAATGATAGAGGGACCTTTCAGACCCAAGCAGTTGTTCTTTGAAAGTAATTTGCTCAGCTCACTGCCTGCATGGTTTCACCAAACACGTTAACGTTTTACAAATAAAGTTAAATGGTAAATGGCGTGCACTTGTATAGCGCTTTAATTAGGTCCTACGACCCCCAAAGCGCTTCACACTACAGTTTTTTGTCATTCACCCATTCACACGGGAGAGGGTGGGGCTAACACTCATGCAACCCTATACGCAGATTGGGGGGCAACATGGGGTTCAGTGTCTTGCCCAAGGACACTTCGACATGTGGCGGTGGAAGCCGGGATCGATCCAACAACCTTCATTTGGAGGACAACTGCTCTAACCACTGAGCCACAGTCGCCCCGTAAAGTTACTAATAACAGACTCAAGCTAACCATAATACTTTCATGCTGGTGTGATATGCCTGTTCCATCGTATTCTTGGGTTGTTTGGTGACGTAGAGCTCAGGAGTGCAGGCTGTTGAGCCTGAGAGGTGGAGACGGAGGTTCATCCTCCATGCGGCTTTGTTTTGGTCACTCATGTTTGTGTGGCGAGTGCACATGATGCGTCGATTGCCAGATTTGACGTAGACACACAGGCCTATCATTCAGACATGGTTCACTCTTAGTTTTCATATCTGCTTCAGTGAGACAGACAGACACCAGAATGACTAAGACGGTTTGAACACAACGCTGGACGACTGATGTCATGATATTTGATATTAGTCTGGCTGTTAAACGTTGGATAGAAGCTGATAATCACCTGTCTCCTACCTGCTGAGGTCGTTTCACTTGAAGTAACAACAGTAATCATGAAGCTTCACCTTTAACTTCACTGCTGTTCAGCGTTGTGCACGTTCACACTGTCAAAGTTCAGTTCGCTGATCTTTAAACGGAATGAATTCATGTTTATTGTGTAAATATTCTGAGCTAATTTTACAACACCAAAACCAAATATCTCTATTTCCGTAAACACTGATATATAATGTTGTGCATCAACATGTGTTTTAATTGTTGTCTTATTTTTTTTGCTAACCATTTAACTGTTATTTTATTTTATGTCACTTTCTATGTGAATTGATGTAGAACATAGAAACTAAAGTAAAACAGACAGGAACTGGATCAGAGTGGTGATGCAGGAAAAGTTACAACCATGTCTCATATTCTTTGTTCTGTCCCAAATATACCTGAATCCCCCCAAAAAGCAGCTTTCAGTCATATCAGTTACTGTTATAGTCTTCATTAAATAAACAAAGTTGTGACATTATGACTGGAATTCATCGTGTTTATGATTTCATCACAGTCGCTTTTAAAAACACAACAAGGTTCATGTTTTAACAGCAACATCAGACAAAATCTCCACTTATTAAAAACAAAGTTCGTGCTGGTGTTTGTGTTTTACTGACATACCTGGTGACCAGAGGGATGATGTGATTGGTTAAAGCAGTTTTATAGCTTGATGTGAGTTTGAAACAGGAAGACACACTTAGCAACAGGTCCTGACGAAGACAGATGAACAACACCGAGTCCAAAAACTTGGGACTCTGAATAAACTGTAATTAAAAACACAATGCAATAAATTATAAATCTCATAAACTCATTTTATTCCCAATAAAACATAAACAACATACTAGAAACTGAGATATTTTACCATTTCATAGAAAATATAAGCTCATTTTGATTTTATATGCAACATCCAGTTTGAACTTGTCACTTTCACACAGAAGTTTATCCTGATTCTTTGAATCTTTTGATAGTATTCTACATCTGAAAGGCTCCGCCTCTTTTATACTCAGTCATATTTTTAATATTTCCAGCTTTTGTTTTTCTGCAATCTAATTCAAAACGAGTTGATCTTTTCTTTGAAATTGTAAAATATCAGTAGCAGCATGAGATATCTTTTTATGTTCTTGTTTAGACAATATGTGCAGCACACAGAGTCCAAATCCCTTCATGTGCACGTGCTGTGCAGCACCAAGCGTCCCTCGTGCTGCACCCAAGTTAAAAATAGTTCAACTGCTCAGGGATGTTTCCTTGGTGTGTCCAATCAGAAGGTGTGTTTGTGTGGGTGTCCACCATCACTCTGAAGACTTTCCTCCAACACGTTGGCAGACTGGCACCGTATCTCCCAACTAGTAGAGAGCAAACATGGAGGCAGAGATGTTGCTTCTCCTGAACAAACTCTCCAAACTCTGAGCCCATGATAAACATCCGCTCTGCTCGCTCAGTGCTGCTGGCTCTGTTTTCCTTCTTCCTCTCAGTAAATGTAATGTCAGGACTTATCTTTAAAAATCTGACTGACATGTGCTCCATGCATGCAGCTGGGAAAACTAGCTTCATCCCAGATATATATTTAGTTTCACAGCAACCAGCTGCAGCTGGAATTTAGATGTTTTCACCTTTTTCCTGTGTTTTGTTCTCAGCTCCCGTACCGAGCACATGCACATGGCTTCCTGCATGACTACCATTATAGATGCTGTTCTCCCATGTACACACATGATACTTGGGTCTTTGTGCACTTTTGTGGCAGATGTTTTTAACCAGATGTTCTGAATAAATGATGCATTTCTAAAAACATGAATATAAACGTCTGTCAGGTAAATGTTTGTAATTCATGGAGTAATTGTAATCTGGAGTTTTATCATCTGATCACTCGAATTTCCATTCAAACACAATCTCCTGGAGTTACTGTGCATCCGTGTGCTTGTGTGTTCATGATCAGAACACGGCATCAGCAGATCCTGGATGAGTTGCTGTAACTTGCACTTTGTTTTAAAGGGATTGTGTAAATATGTTTCTGACTGAAAGGCTGAGAAGTGTAAACATGTAATAAAAATCTCTGATCTATTATCACTTCCTCCTGAGTTTAAACTGTCTGTATGGTATGGTCACATGGTATGGTCACATGGTATGGTCACATGTTGATTTCTATATAGTTGGTTTTGCTTTAGCTGTGTCTAAATTATTAGCTAGAGACCGTATAAATGAACTTTCTTCAAACATGTTGTGTTTACATTTGGCTGATGGTTTTAGTTTTGAACCAGTGACACGCAGCAGCAGCAGCACATGACTGTAGTTAACATGCGTGTGTGTGTGTGTGTGTGTGTGTGTTATAATGTTCTGCGTTACACAGTTTGTTAAACCAACACGGTGTTTGTTTGTCAAACTGCAGCTGAAAACAGAAAAACTATTTGGTTTGAGTCAATGTGACTCATAAATACCCAGTAAAGTGCAGTTACTGTTAAAGTTACTCAAACATTCTGTTTCTGTTGTACTTATTCAAGGACGATCTGTGAGACACGGCCATGTCATTTTCTCAGTAGAGAAACAGTATTGAGTGTTCACCGTCTCAGTTTGCACCTCTGTGTCACCGCGTCAGCGTCACAGCTGATTTGCTTAGACACAAACACATCGTGCGTAACTAGCTTCAGTTGGAGACGAGCGAAAGCAGCAGGATCTTAACGTTTTATCAGGGCGTTGTTTAGAGAGGCTCAGTCCCATTTCACTCCTTGTCCATATATTTTACCCAACCTGTCCGCACATTATACGACTATATAGGTCAATATGAACGCTCCAAAAAATACGACCTGTCGGAGCGTTTTCCGGCTCCGCAGCGACGTACTACCGACAGCGCATGTGCGAACCTTCCCAGAGGAGCTGACAAATACGCATGCGCGAAGTTTCACTCTGTTCAGCTGAACAAAACACAAATTCTGCAGCAATATTTCTCATTTTATTACAATGGTTAGCTTTAAAATGTAAAGATACATATGGACACACTGTAAAGCCGAATATTTAACGTTAAAAAGCGGATCGGTTAAGTTTAGGGCTTGCAGATAGGGGTCGCATACGGATTATGGTGCGTTCACACCGGCCCAACCGTCAACGTCAGAAGCGGCAAGTTTACATGTAAAGTCTATGGTGGAGTCCGTCAGACAGACGTCAACAGGTCTGCGGCGCTTTGTGAGCGTTATGAGCATCAACTTTTCAACCTTTTCAAGCGTTTCAGGCGTTGACGCTTGAAACGCGAGCAACGCAGAAGTTCAGCTAGCTAAACTTTTGACGCTCTTGAAGCAGCATGTCAACCAATCAGAGCGTCTCATCGTAGTGACGTACCTGAATGAAGCAGGAAGTCTTCAAACAGGGCGCGGGACAGACGGAAGTATCGCTGGAAGCTAACCTCATCCATATGTAGCTCTTGGAGCAAATGGTTTAACTCCTCAAACTCAGAACGTATCTGAAGAATGGGGTGTATCCACAAACGGAGTAAATAAATCCAAGCCACTCTCTCTATATGATCCACCATAGCTCCGAACATCCAATAAGAAAGGAAGCCCCGCCTACACGCTCCTTTTAATGCTCAAGCGTTACGAGCTTCAACGCCTATGCGCTCTGACTGGCAGGCGTTATGAGCTTCAACTTTCAAGCGTCAAACTTGGAGCGTTATAAACGTTGCTTGACGCTGACAAAGCTGCCGGTGTGAACGCACCATTATAGCATCGTTTTCTAAATCGACCCATGCGGTTGTATTTCATATGAGGTCGGGCTGATTTTACCACATCTCTCCTTTTTTCTACAAAGGTTTTTATTCTGGGTGGTCGGGGCATTAAAATCCTTGTAACACAGATGAATAAATCCCTGATGAATTAAAATAATTAATTCCATACATGCTAACTAGCCTGTAGCTAACTACTTATCTCCAGACAACAGCAAAGCCACCTTCATGTAATAAAGATCATAACAGCTCTGTTGCATCTTTTAATTAATAAAGACTCAGTGGAATTAAACTACAGATTTTTAACTGGTGTTTAATTTTTTAAAGGACTTTTTAAACTTCTATTCTTTGCAAAATTGGAACGTTCTTCAAATTTCAAATCCCTTAAATGCAAGAATTCTAATTCTCAACTTTAAAATAAAAATCTGAGCATTTTTCTGGGTGAAGTGTGAAGTCAACGAGCAGCCAGTTAAACTAGTTAATGTGAATAAAATCTATCAACAGTGATAAACAGACGAGAAGCTGGTAGAAAGCTGAGCAGACCATGTGCAGCTACAGTCATGCAGAGGGATGGGACTCTCCATTGGTACCAAATAACAGGATTATTTTAGAATCTGTAAAACTGGGTCATGTTCAACTTTCTGAATTGAAATGTAACTATATCACTCATTGAAGGTTTTCCATTGTAAATGTCTGTTTTCACTGTTTTAAATGTGATCAGTGAATTAAATTTCGTGAAAAGTGTTGCAGGGATTCAGTTAAATTTCAATATGTTTAGTTTTTTTTTTGTACCAACCTGGTTTAAAATCTTACGCTGGTTATTTGTTCCTGTTTGTTTTTAGGGGAGACCAAACAGCCATGGGTGAACACATGATGATGCCCATGACCCACGGCTTTAGGATGGGTATGAACGGACCTCCTCAACACAGCGGTCAGCCCGGCCTGCGCGGTCTGCCCAACGGCCAGGTGTTGCACTACGGCAGGAACCTTCAGAATAACACGGAGGTTGCTATGAGACAGAGACCAAACATGGTGGGACCAGGAGGAATGGGCGGGCCTGTTAATGGAGGGCAGATGGCCGGCCATCATCACCAGATGATGCCTGGAAACATGATGTACAACAACCAGAGTCCACAGCAGCAGCACCACCACATGCACCCCCAGCAGCAGCAGGGTGGACACCAGCAGCAGTACCTGCCTGGTAATCTCACCTCTCAGCAGCTCATGGCCAGCATGCACCTGCAAAAACTCAACACTCAGTATCATGGACACCCACTGGGACTGGCCAATGGTCACCATTTGCCAAACGGAGCTCAGTACAGAGTGGGCTCAGCACAGCTCTCAGGCATGCAGCACATTGGTGGGCCGCTGGGCCTCAATGGAATGGACATGGATTTGATTGACGAGGAGGTTCTGACTTCACTGGTACTGGAATTTGGTTTGGATCGTGTTCAGGAGCTCCCAGAGCTCTTCCTGGGACAGAACGAATTTGACTTCATCTCTGACTTTGTGTGCAAACAGCAGCCGAGCACCGTGAGCTGTTGAACTGGATTTGTTTGGACCTCAAAGTGTGACTGAGCGGCCACAGTAGCACAGCAAAGGAGACAATCTGTCTGTTCTGTTGGGTGTTTCAGTGTCTGTGTATATGACACGTGTCTCGTAAGCCTTGATTCTGGACTGCCTGCTTGTGGATGGAGAACCGTTTTGGGGATGGATGCTGATGAAGTGCCAGTTTTCTCTTTTCTTTAAGCTGATGCCAGAAGATCTGATGCTTCAGGCCAAATTGAGGTATGCTGATGTAGCAGGCTCTGTCTGTACTCATCAGCACATATTCCTACTGTGCCAAGGATTTTGGATGGTTGTAAAAGTAACAAACACAGTGAGGGAACAGAACCTTTAGAAAACAGTCTATCGGGTTCTGTGATTTATCTTTATCTCAGATAAAATCTTCAGCTAGTAGCAAACATCTTACAGGATCTAAACGCTTGTCTTCTGAATTGTTTGTACAAAGATGAAGGTATTTAAAGAGGAACCGATGGAGTGTGTGTGCTTATTGAAGGCTGGCTCTTCAAAAAATGACTTCACACAATCACTGATATTTCCTTGAACATGTAGTGCGGATGGAGAGGTGGAGCTTCATTCCTGAGTGATGATGCAGAGTTCATGTCGGATGGTTTCCATCTAAAATCCTGTTGAATCTGTGATAATTTAATGATTATAGTTGTTAAACTGGGATTAAATCAGTGGTAAAGTAGCACATGCATGAGTGAGTGTAAGACTGCATACATGAAAAGATCAAAGAGAAACTCAACAAGATTGTTCATAAACAGATGTGAGATTACAGCTTCTTCATGTACTTCTGTGTATTTCATCATCATTGGTTTAAAACTGTCTCTACCTGCTTGGATTAACAGCCAAGGAGCTAAATTCTTCTTCTTTTGGACATAGATTAACCTCTCCTGTTGCTTCTCTGGTGATTATATTCAAATTATACATTCACACACTCTTGTCTTAATTGAGGTCATCTTGTTCGTTCTCCGATGACTCAATAATTATATAATGTACATGTTTTGTAGTGTTTTTTTTAAAGTGCAGTAGGTTTTTAACAGGGTTCCTGCAGCTCTGTGGAAACTTTGAGCGCTCTAAAAGCTTCAGAGAGGTCAGAGCTGCACTGGTGTGGTACACTGAGTTAATCTGTTCCAGCACAACTGCTGCTGTTCCTGTCTCTGAGTATCTACCTTCACCAAGCTGGAAAAGAAGTACTGAAGTACAGTCCAGTACAAAATACAACCTAAATCAGTCTGGTTTAAGCTGAAGACCCATCACTCACTGCAGACTTTCTGTGTATTTTATCTTCGTACTGTAGGTTAGGGCTGAAGTTGATTTGACCACATTAAAGGTACTTTAAAGAATAAACATGTAAATCCGTGGCTGATTTTTTGATGTGTAAACTAGAGATTCTATTCTACATCATATACATTGTGTACATACAGTATACCAGTGTCTTTGGGTGCAGCGCCTAAAGCTTTAAGACCAGGTCGACTGCATGTTTAAGCCACTTTCCAACCGAGCTTCTGAGAATGTACAGAACCCAATTTGATTTCAGATGATAGATAAATGTGAGATTGTACTCCGTGTTCCAAATGACATGTAATTAATTTGTTGAACCCTGTAACTGCTCATCCTTTCTCTAAAGCTTTTGTAATGTTATTGATTCTATTTTAAGAAAATGTATTTATTTTCAAATAAAGTATTTATTTAAAGAGCTGCTTTCATTGTAACTCAGTGATTTCTAGAACCTTGTCTGTTAGAAGGAGCAACAAGACTGATAAATGTTATTTATATGTTTGTTTTAGTGTAATTACAGTAAAATAATTATCTTCCTATTGAAGCCGTCCTCCTGTATGAACAGAGGCAGAACCTCGGCTGATTCTGTGCTTCAGATGATGCGGTTCTACTCGCATCTTGAATCTAGATCTTGTGACCAGTAAATAAAGAGCTTGGCCTTTCGGATCAGCTGTTTTATGTCTCGGACCAGAGAAATACTCTCGCTGCTGCAGATTAAGTCCCAATCAGTCTGTCTGTCTCTTGTTCCATCTTACATCACTGGTGAACAAGACACAGAGATAATCCAGTTCTCAGATTATCACATCTGGATGACTAAGAATCTAAAAAGACTAAAGACAGAGACATATTCAAACTGCTTCGTTTGAGGCAGAGACTCAATCTAAAGGTTGTGTTCTACATTTTTTGGCCAAAAATTATACAAGTTGACTCTTAATCCATCTGCTTCAGATTCAGCCCTAACGTACCTTCACCAGAAACCTTCTTCATAACAATCTAAATAATTACACCTTCAGATTTAAACAGCATGAGATACAAGGTGCAGCCTGTCGGACCTGTGCAGGAGGAACCAGCTCTACTTTCATGGTTTTTACACTAAAGGGGTTCCAGTTCTATATAAATGTTATTTGAAACAGTGTAAATTCATTTTAAAACAGCGATAGTAAAGGCAGCTGCTGATTAGATTGCTTATTAATATTGAAATCAAATAATTTGACAGTTTTGTTCAAATTAAGCAGAATAAAACTGAAACCAACAAGCACCCCGAAAAACCTTCACGGTCATAAACTCATTCACACATGAACTCTGTAAACCCCCTCTGTGAGGTTGAAGACCAGGACCACTGGTCCAGACTGGACCACATGAAAGACACGTCTGTCCCTGGCTTTTCCACCACACTAAAAAAGGACAATCATTTGTTTCAATATAATTTATAGATGTTTGATTTATTATTTTATGACGATAATAATTATGGACACGTTAGTCGTCTGAACACAGGAAGTAATTTATCAGCTCATTAAAACACGTGTAAGCTTCTTCTAGTCATAAACATCTTATTAAAACTCATTTTTGAATCTCAGTAAATCTTATTATCTGCACATTAAACATTTGATGTCTCCATAGAGTCACTACAGACCCAAAACATCACTGAACCATGACATCATACCCAAAGGTTGGTGTTTGGAACCAGGTGGGTTTAAAGTGATTAAACACGTATCTAACCCTGCAAACACGAGGGTGGACAGAGACACCAAAGATAATAATAATAATCAGAAAAATAATAGTCATGAAAGCACTTAACTTCCTGCAAGATGTAAAGCTGCTGAGGCAAAACGAAGAAGGGACAAGGTGGAACTAAGTGGACAGAGACATGTCTTCTACCTGGACTCAGAGAATGTACTAAAAATAAAACTTTTAAAACCTGCAAAGCAAAAGCTGGTATGGCTTCAAAACAAGAGGAGGGTGAACAGAAAGACGGATGATAGACAAGTGGAAGCAGGTGGTGAGAGAATAATCAGATGAAATGGGTAGTTGTGACAAACAGAAATAAATAGTTAGGAGAAAATGAAACTCGAGACAAGGAGTAACATCTAAAACTCACACTACACTCAAAAAAATCCAATATAACACAAAAACACACAAAAAAAAACGAACTGTAAAAACCCCAACAACATGAAAACAGGAAGCACCTACAAAATGAAATCACAGGAAACACTCCTAAAAAATAAAACAACATTAAACTCCACAATCCTGACAGATTGGTCCTACAAAAACATTTTCTATCATATCTTTGTTGGTGTAATTGAAACTAGACTGTAATTCTAACGCAAGTTGAACATCCCACACCTGTTTCCTGTTTTGAATAAGAAGCGTCACTATCTGAATCAACACTTTACAGTAATATACTGTCACTCTGCTTTCAGAAACCCGGATGTTTTGCAGGACGTGTTTATTTAGTCCGGATTAAAGAAACAATATTAAACGTACATGAAGATTTCAGCAGCATCTTAAAACAGCTGTTCAAACAGGGACTATGAACGCAGCCTTCTATAGATTAATAACAGAACAGTAATGAGTGTTTATTTAATCATTTTAGTCACTAATAATGCTGAACTACAAAAGGTAAAACAACTGTAAGAGTTCAACAGTTCTGAGGTTAGATACTATTAAAGGTGGGATATGGAATATTTTCATAAAAAGCAATATTTATAACAAAATAATATCTCCACGGGGTGTTTAGAGGGTTGTAGAATGAAAATACAGCATTTCCTTTAAAAATTATATTTGAAATAAATGGGTTTTTAATGGGATAAGACGTTGGCATTTTGTTTACATCTACCAGCCAATAGCAGGCAGAGCAGCGGGCACCATTTTGGGTTGTCTAATACCGTAAATAATCCAGTACAGTGAGGCTGGTACTGTGGAGTCTGCAGGTCAAGCAGCTGGAAGCACCGGGGACATGTGGTGATTATATACCTTATTTACTTGCCATAGAGGGTTTACTATGGGGTTTCCCATGTAACGAGCAGGTTCTGTGTGATAAGTTTTAATAGCAGCTATTAGCAGCTAGCTAACATGTAGCTGCAGCATGTTGCTGAGGTGGATGAACGCTTCGGGCCACTTTTTTGATGGAGGATTTTATTGATTTTTTAACTTTATTGGATAAGTGGGGCGTGTAGGGGGACAGAGGATCTTATGAGGGGCTGCAGGACGTTTTGGAGCTGCGGGACAATTATGAACTCTTTGTCACAGACTGAATCGATGACTGAGCTACAAACAGGTAGGAGCTGCTTTTATCAGAGTCAGTGTGTGATCAGCTGGAGAGCATGATTAGTGAGCTGAACTCATGATATTGTCCTGCTCGGATCGGGGATCAGAGGCGGTCTGGTGAGGAATATTGGTCAACCTGAGCATCGCGCGCGGGGGGTGAGGTTAACAAGCCTGACACCCAGATGGCTGAAGGCTTTATAGTGTGTTATTGTGTTCATATTCCATATCCCACCTTTAAAGCATGACTCACACCTTTTCCCAGGCTTCAGCATCTCAACAGACAGTTTCGATAGAGTGAAAGATGTCATTCATTCTGTCCTCACCCTGTTGCAGCAGTGATTAACTGTGTTACTGGACGGTTTGCTAATGTCTGTTTTTTGCTCCAAGCCTTTGGCTAAGTCTTGAATCTAAAAATTCTCGTAATAAAAACTTCAAACTCTTACTCACTGCATGACTCACCTCAGTGTTCTAGTAAACTGAGTGCTTCAGCACTAACGGCATAAGAAAAGTTTTTAAATTACAGCAGATGTTGACTTCAGGAGTCGATTCATATGAGAAAGAATCATTTGACTCCAGTTTTGGGTCATTGATTCAGACAAACCCTTAACTTTGTTCATACTTTTAGAATTATGAATGTTTTTTACTGTAGGGGATATGAAATGATGAAATAAAAGTTATTTTTATTGTTGTGATGAAGTATTTTTATTGTAATTTGTATAAATGGTAAAAACAATAAACCACATAGTCAACTGGGATTCTGATCACTTCCATGACCACAGAGCGCTTCTACAGACATTTGTGAAGGAAGGGGTTGTTCTCAGGACCTCGGTGAGATCAAACGTTGTTCCGTGATAAGATGCTACTTGTGAAATCATTTCTTGGCCAATAAATATTCTTCAGTTAATCAGGAACAACAGCAACTTAGAAATGAATTTGGAGGCCATGTGAACTCAGAAACCAGGATCAGCTAATGCACATAGCTCACAGGAGTCAACAAATTCCTGCCAACTCAAATTAAATAATTGTATTACTATATTACCTTAAAAACAACATCCTGTAGTTTATTTCACAGAAACAGTAACAGAATTAGAAATTAGTCAACAATAAGTAAAACTGATTACAAGAAGTTAAGACAAAATACAATGCAGATTTCCAAGAACAGAACTTTGTGGGACACCACAGGAGATGTGAGGCTGATGAGGAGGAACAGACACTCAGTAATGAACAAAATCTCTGTTTATAAGAGAGCAGCTGAACCATTTGATAACAATATATTAGATTTCAGTTCAATACTCCGATCTCATGGTTCACTGTATCAAAATCTGCTAAAAGATCTAGAAGCACCAACAAGACAGATGTCTCAGTGTCACTCACCAACAATATATCTAAAGTTTTAATAATAAAGACTCTGGGCTACATTTAACCACACTGAAATGTCACTTCTGTGCCATTATCCCACAAAAATGATTGTAGTAAAAAAAAAACAATATTCTTCAAAACAGTAGATTTAATTGGTAATTTGGAAATATCTTAAATTAAAAAGTCTGATTAATCTAAAATTTCTTAAAGAGACCATTTCATACAAATTTCAGGACTTTGTGGTTATTTATTAAGTATTAACCAGTAATATGAAACATTTTATATCTAAAAAACATAAAGAAACACTGATTAACAGAACTTTCAATCTGTCTGCTTGAAGATTCAGCTGCTTTAGGCTTCAGCTGCAACTCATTAATATTCATTATTTGAATTTGCTGGAGAAAAGAAAAGCAAAGAATACTGTTTCCTGCCCCACTGCGCATGGTAACGTCACAAGTACTATCTTCCTGTTTGCTACGTCTTATGCTAACAGCTTTTAGCCAGCAGCATGCTAGAAGTGGTTTCAACTGCAGGAGCTGATAAATACTAACGAACAAAGGAGTTGTGATGAAACAGATACAGGCCGTTAGAACTCAGGTTTTATCACCACCTGCGTAGTTTGAGAGATTAAAACTGAAAGAGAAGTTGTTGACCTGTTTTCACCCACTATGAAGGTAAGAACACCTGTGGAGCTAAAATATTCAACAGAAACCTCAGAAAAAACGTTTTTAATGGAAGGAACTCTTTAAGCCCAGAGGCTGACGATGGCAACTAGATCCATCTGCCGATAATGGCTGCCACGCCCCCTGGAACACAGGTGAGAACAACAAACCACTCACACGCACACAGCAGATGACACTTGACACCATAATCCAACCTCTGACTGTTAATCCTGTGTGGCTTTGGTCTTTTCACCAGATCAGAGTCATCATCACCTCACAAAAACTGGAACCTCGCCTCTCTCCCTCTGGGCATTTAAGTTTAGCCCAAACAGAGACACCTTTAGCTTGAGAGTCCAAATGCTTCGGATTTTGGTCCCTAAATTGACACTTGAAGGGAATTCTGTTTTGAATTTACATTATTTTAAACAAATTGGTTAAATGTTGTAGACTGTAACATATGTGACCCTTTGCATTTTGTAACCAACTTCACTTAATCAGTATCACTTTTTCACACTCAGTGTGTGACCATGTGCATGCTATGTTCTCATGTGCACACTCTGTTTGCATGTGTTTTGATACTGAAGAAAAACTAAAGAACAACAGAGAAACTTCAGGCACAACTGAACATGCTGAATGCAAATACACTAAAATTTAAACTAGCTACAAAAAACAACCTGTGGTAAGAAGAACAGGCTCATGTTGGTTTGGATAGTTTTTATTCCTTAATAAATTCAAACATAATTTAAAAACTGCACGTAATATCTGTTTTGATAATAAAAATTGTTTCCTGATCTGAAACATTTAAGTGTGTTAAAAGGAGTAAATACTTTTTTCACGATGCTGTAACTACGTGCATGTGTGACAACTGCCTATAGCATTTGAATAACACAACAACAAACAGATGAAAGAATAAAGTTGGTTTATACAACAACCCTGAGAAGCACTTCAAGCACCTTGGACACTTGATTTCATTGGATGAGTCAGACTCTCCTCCCCGCAGTGTGCAAAGAAAAGCCCACTGACACGGCCAGAGAAAAGACAAAAGCAAGTGATGTGAAGCAGTCAGTCCCTTTCTCTGCTCCCTGAGAAGCGAGGAGGAATTGGCTTGATTGTATCATGAGCTCTGCTTTGTAAACAAGCGTCCCTAAAGAGACCAGGCAGCCAGGCGACGGGATAAAATCAAAAAACATAGGAGAGGAAAAAGATCTTCCCTGTGAGAATGAGCTAAAAATATATCCTCCTCCTTGTGCCTCTCCAAGGTCAGTCTGTCATTTTGATTTGATTGGAGCACAGCAGCCATCTTTCTCCAGAGCTTCACTGACAAGCATTACTCTGTCAGCAGTTACACAAACCTCGTCTGCTTCTGATACACAGATTATCCTTTATGATCATTTTGTGTTTTTCTCTTTGAAACAATACATAATATTTTTCATCAGGACCCCTTTAAAAAAAACATTAAATGGACGGATTCTTGAATATTTGTAGAATACTGAAGACTTTGTGCCTCCTTTTGATTTAAAGACACCCTTCCATTAAAAACAGTGTTTCTGAGGTTTCTGTTGAATATTTTAGCTCCACAGGTGTTCTTACCTTCATAGTGGGTGAAAACAGATCAACAACTTCTCTTTCAGTTTTAATCTCTCAAACTACGCAGGTGGTGATAAAACCCGAGTTCTCCCGAGTTCTAACGGCCTGTATCTGTTTCATCACAACTCCTTTGTTTATTAGTATTCATCAGCTCCTGCAGTTGAAACCACGCCTAGCATGCTGCTGGCTAAAAGCTGTTAGCATAAGACGTAACAAACAGGAAGAGAGAACGTCTGCTGTTACCATGCACAGTGGGGCAGGAAACAGTATACCTTGCTCTCATAGGCTAGTTTGTTAACCAATCAGAGTCCAGCAAATTCAAATAGTGAATATGAACGAGCTGCTGCTCGAGGCCTGACGGAACCACCTGAATTTTAATGCAGACAGATTGAAAGGTCTGTTAATCAGTGTTTCCTGATGTTTTTTAGTTATAAAATGTTTCATATTACTGGTTAATACTTAAGAAATAACCACAAAGTCCTGAAATGTGTATGAAATGTCCTCTTTAAGAACAACTTGCTCAAGGGTTTTACAGCATTTGTTACATTTAAAACAGCAAAACAACAAAATACTGAATACCAAGACTGAAATAACAAATTAAGAATTATGGAATTATAATTGTTGATGACAGTTTTTAGTTGAGTGAACTGTGAAATTCTTGGCCTGTAACTGTATCAGTTGTGTTTATTCTAGGTACTTTGTATGGGGCAAAGTCTACTGTAGCTTGTTTTATGATGAAACTATTACAACATCCAGCAGTTCATGGTCATCAGCACGTGGAAGAAAAGCAGACAAACTGAAGACAGGACTGAACCTGCAGAGTCTAGATCCACATGTTGACTGTTGTCACACATGGAGGCCTGGAGTGAGTAATGTACAGGAACAACCATGGCATGTCAAAACATCCTGCGTCTGGCGTTAATGTTTACTCTGTGAGATTTTTAAGATCATGAAGCAGATTAGTTTAGTCAAACTGGCTACAGGTCAATTTGTTTCTCCACCAAGTTGAACTCTTGTAGTTTCACATGATTTTTGTGTTTTAGGCAGAAAAAGAACCATCTGTTGCAGGTTTTGTTCGTACGACCTCTGACCCCTTTACAAACATTTTACCCACCAGCCATCACAATGCTGATGATTTAATCTGCTGCGTATCATTTTGAAATGAAAGTAAGTTCTTATTATTCTTATAAAGGAAATTGTTTTTATCATCAGAGTGATAAGGTCAAGGATAATGTCTGGATGTTTTCTGAATAACTCTGGATTTCAACATTAACATGTTTGCTTTAAAAGCAGGTTAGTTGATGCTTTTTCTGTATTTCATACAAGCAGCATCTGCTTTAACACACCTGCTCTGTTCGGAGTCTGCGCCAAGGAAATACATAATTTATGAGCCGTTACACACTCACCTGTGATGATGATATGATACAGTGTTTCAACACACCTGATTTAAATTGCTCAACAATATTAATGTAGCTGGTGCCGATACACAAACAGTGCATGCAGGAATGTATGTGAAGTGGTAATTGTTTAACTGCATGGTGAGCCTGCCATGGTAACTGAAATTGTCAGAGATTTTGTTGCATAAATTTGGCATTTTATTGCATTAACTGAAAACACTTTACTAGTAACACATCTTTTTGCCTAGCTGCTCTACCAGAAGGTGAAATGTTCCTTCAGGTTGGAGGTGAGTCTTTGTCTGGAGGAGTTTAAGTCAGTCTAAGACATCAGGTGAGGAGCTCTGTCATCAAGGAGGAGCTTGAAGGAGAGCCGCTGCTCTTCCACGTAGAAATGAATCAGCTAAGATGGTTCAGGTATCTGATCAGGATGCCTCCTGGTCGCCTCCCCATGGAGGTTTCCAGACCCCTCCGGGAGGAGACCCCTGGCAGACCCAGAATTCAGTATATCCTCTCTGGTCTAGGAACATCTGGGGATCCTCCAGGAAGAACTGGAGAGTATCGCTGGAGTGGGGGAGGTCTGGGTTTCTCTCCTAAATCTGTTGCTCCCAGGACCCAATATTAGATAAGCAGAACAAGATGGACGGACGAACTCTACCAGTAGTCAATAGTCAGTCAAAATGCTACAAAAGCCCTGACTAGTTGGCTTTAGCATGAATTAGAGGAACATTGGACCAAAGCAATTGATGAGTGTGTCATAGAATTTAACTAGTAAGCATAAAAACCCTTCTAAACTAACTAATGTGACTCGCTATGACTCATTGTTGCAAGCTGCTGCACCCACTGCTTTGTATTTGTAGGCCTCAGGGTCGCCGTTAAATCCATTCTGACATGTTCTTTCTCAAGCCTGAAAAATCCTGCATGGCATGTAAACCCTTTTTAACAAGACATCACACCACATACCAATCTACACACGCATACATTCTTAACATGGAGGGTTAATGATAAAAACTTTGATGTTATAAATCATCTATCCACCCATCGATCCACCTTCTTCTATATATCCAAGGTCAGGTCACACTGGCAACAGGTTTAAGAGGGAAACCCAGACATCCCTCTCCTTAGTGACACTCCAGCTTCTCCTGGAGGATCCCAAGGTGTTCCTGGTCCAGTGATGTCCCACCTGGGTCAACACAGGGGTCTCCTCTCAGTGGGACATGACCAGAAAACCTCCAGAGGGAGATAACCAGGAAGTGTCCTAATTGACCTTTCGCCGAGTCCCACCCCCTTAGTTACTGTTGCTATGTTCGACAAAAACAACCAGTGCAACATATTATCATTACTGGAAGAGGTATTCTCATGCGAGTCAGTGACGTTTTTTGGGGCAAAACCTTCGTGACATCCTCCAAATCGAACCAGCCTTGATCTCTTTTCTCTGTCCAGATCAGCTCTGTCGAGTGGCGTCCGTCCGCTAGCAGCTAACCTCCCTAGCAGCTGGTGAGCGCTCCCAGCTGCCAGCACCTACAAAGCTCGCCCCCCTGCGTCGCCTCCACCAGTCGGCAATCCCTAGCCGGCTCCCGCTCATCCGCAGGTGGACCGCACCGCCTCTCCTCAGCATCAAGCTCCTCCTGACATCTAGTTAGTATTTACTAGATGTGGGCGCACCGCTTCATTTACAATATAGAAAATATCAGAGAAGGATCATAAAAATATGTTTAAATAATTAACAGGAAACACTCACCATAAACAAGAATACTGTATAAACTTTTAATGACATCTCATTATGAAATAAGTTGTTAATTCATACTATGGAGGCATTTTCCATCAGGGCAGTATAAATCATCAGAACACCGGCTTTGCAGGTCATTCAAACGAGTGGCGCCTCACCAATGTTTACTCTTACTCATGATTCCTTCGCCTCAGAAGACATTAGTCTTTTCCTTTGTCTCAGGTCGAAATTTCCTCTTCTAGCAAAGAACCATGGTCTCCAATTTGGAGCAGCTGAAATTTCTGCAGGTGGCTTCACACTTTGCTGCAGAACCCCTCAGGTCATGGTTCAAAGACCCTAACAGTGTCACGGGCTCTGACAGTTTGTTGACCCACATGCCGGACTCAGACTCAGACACAGAATGTTCGGTGCAAAAGTGAACGGATTTATTTACATGTGGTAACGTGAACATCAATATATATATACAGTGGATAATGTGCTCGGTGATCTGGTGCGTCAGGTGGATCTCAGGACTGTAAGGGGAGAGGAGAGTTAGTGCTCGAGCCGGTAGATGAGAGCAGGAGATATTGCAGGGTAATGAGGAGGAGGAGTGACTCACAGAGTTTGCAGCGGTAATGCTCGGGAGGAGGACAGGTCCAGTGCGGTGCTGTGCGGGAGGTGGTGAGTCCAGGTCGGGTGAGAACGCTGGAGGGAGGTAGTGCAGGTTCCAGGAGATCAGGCGCTGGACACAGAAGGATCCTCGGACACACAAGGAGCAGGGTGACGATAATCCTGGAGACAGCAGGTTAATCGAACACAAGAAAAACTCTTTCAAAAGGCACACAAGAAAACTCGGAATTGTCACTAGGAATGAATCACTAGGAGAGCACATAGAAGCTACCATATAGGTTAACAACCAGGCGCTGAATGAACGTCTGCCTTGTCCTTAAGTAGCACCCTGCTCCTCATCAGCTCTGATCTCCACCAGGTGTAATCAATCTACCTCGCGCTCCAGCGTAGCTTCAATCTGCAAGCAGATGACTCACCCGACACAGAAATGCACAGCACATAATACACTGAACCTGACATTACCTCCCCCTCAACGACCGCCACCTGGCGGTACGGCACGAGATGCCTCAAAATCCCTGATGAGCTGGGGATCCTGTATAAAGGAGGCCGGCACCCAGGAGCGATCCTCTGGTCCGTAGCCCTCCCAGGCTACCAGGAACTGCCGGCCTCTTCCTCGTCGTCGCACGTCCAACAGACGATCCACGGTGTAGACGAGTTGGCCATCAACCACACGGGCGGGAGGGGGGGGAGCGGACGGAGGACACAAGGGGCTAGAACTCACAGGTTTGATGAGAGAGACATGAAAAACAGGGTGGATCCGCATAGAAGCGGGCAGGCGGAGTTTAACTGTGGAGGGACCAGGGACAGACAGGATCTCAAAAGGACCAATATAACGGGGTGCCAGTTTCTTGTGGGTGTGTTTGAGATGAATGTCACGGGTGGAAAGCCATACCTGTTGCCCGACGGTGTAGGTGGGCGCCGGGAGGCGCCGCCGGTTGGCCACCCTGCAATTTTGTTCCTTGGTGCGTTCCAAGGCAGCCACCGTCTGCGCCCAGGCGCGCCTACACCGCCTGACATGGGAGTGGACGGACTGATGGGTAGGTGGATTATTCTCGGAGGGCAGCAGGGGGGGCTGATAACCTAGAGATATTTCAAAGGGTGATTTATTTGTAGCAGAAGACACATGCATATTATGCGCGTATTCGACCCATGGCAGATGTTCACTCCAGGTGGAGGGATCGTTCGAACACACACAGCGCAGCGCGGCCTCCAGCTCCTGATTCATCCGCTCTGTCTGACCATTGGTCTGCGGATGAAATCCGGAGCTGAGGACCACGCGCGCCCCGAGTGCCGAAAAGAACTCCCTCCATACCTGGGAAATAAACTGGGGGCCCCTGTCTGACAGTACTTCGACAGGGAGCCCATGGAGCCGAAACACATGCTTAACCAGAAGCCGGGCAGTCTCTAAGGCAGAGGGCAGTCTCTTAAGGGGAATGAGATGACAAGCCTTGGAAAAACGGTCAATCACTGTTAAAATCACTGAAAACCCTTTACTGACCGGCAGCCCGGTCACGAAGTCCAGGGCTATGTGGGACCAGGGTCTGCCGGGGGTCTCGAGGGGCTGGAGCAGTCCGTGGGGATGTTGGTTGGAGGTCTTATTGCGCGCACACGCCTGGCAAGCCTGGACGTATTCCTTGATGTCTCTGTACATGGACGGCCACCAGAAGGACCGCCTGATGAGACCCACCATCCTTCCGACTCCTGGATGACCTGAAAACCGGGCTGTGTGGGCCCAGTGGAGAAGGCGTGAGCGTACAGATTGTGGAACATACTTGCGGTTCGGTGGCTGGTTAGCTGGTCCAGGATCGGCGAGTTGTGCGCGTCTGATTGCCTCTTCGATGTCCCACGTGACTGCTCCGACCACACAGGCTCGGGGAACAATGGTGCGTGTCTCGGGGGTCTCGTCCACTGAGAACTGACGGGAAAGGGCATCTGGCTTGACGTTCTTTGAACCGGGTCTGAAAGAGATTATGAAATTGAAGCGTGAGAAAAATAGTGACCATCTGGACTGTCGGGGATTTAACTGTTTAGCCTCTTGGAGATAGGCCAGATTCTTGTGATCCGTCCAGACCACCACGGGTTCGACCGCCCCCTCTAGCCAGTGTCTCCACTCCTCGAAGGCCAACTTGATGGCCAACAGCTCCCTGTCTCCTACGTCGTACCCTCTCTCAGCAGATGAGAGGCGGCGGGAGAAAAAGGCGCAAGGGTGCAACTTCTGATCGTGCGGTCCCACCTGAGACAGCACGGCACCCACGCCTGAGTCCGAGGCGTCCACCTCCATGGTGAACTGCTTGGACGTGTCGGGCTGTACGAGGATGGGGGCGCTGCTAAACCTCTCCTTCAGCTTAATGAAGGCCTCGTTAGCCTCTAGAGTCCAGGTGAAGGGTAGCTTAGTGGAAGTGAGAGAGGTTAAGGCGGCAGCAGTCTGACTGTAGTTGCGAATGAATTTACGGTAGAAATTGGCGAAGCCCAGAAAGCTCTGAAGCTGCTTACGTGTCGTGGGTGTGGGCCAGTCCAGTACTGCCTGTATCTTTACAGGATCCGTTCTGACATGTCCGTCTCCAAAAATGAATCCAAGGAACCCAACTGAAGAGACATGGAACTCACACTTTTCAGCTTTGACGAAAAGCCGGTTTCTCTAGGAGGCGCTGTAGGACCTGACGGACATGGATCCTGTGTTCAGCCTCGGAAGCAGAGAAGATTAGGATGTCGTCTAAGTAAACAAACACAAAGTCATTCAAAAAGTCTCTTAACACATCGTTGATCAGTGCTTGGAAGACAGCTGGGGCGTTGGTCAGCCCAAAAGGCATGACCAGATATTCAAAATGCCCTAACGGGGTTTTAAATGCTGTCTTCCACTCATCCCCCTCCCTGATGCGAACCAGATGATAAGCATTACGTAAATCCAGTTTTGAAAAGATGGTGGCTCCTTGAACAGTCTCGAAGGCCGAAGCCAGTAACGGTAATGGGTACCTGTTCTTTATGGTAATCTGATTTAGTCCCCTGAAGTCAATACAGGGTCGCAGGGACCCATCCTTCTTAGACACGAAGAAAAATCCTGCTCCCAGCGGAGATGTGGATCGGCGGATGATGCCTGCCTCTAGCGACTCCTTGATATATTTCTCCATACTCTCTCGCTCCGGACGAGAGATGTTATATAGTCGGCTAGAGGGCAGGGCGGCTCCGGGGAACAGGTCTATGGCGCAGTCGTATGGTCTGTGGGGAGGAAGAGAAACAGCTCGGGATTTACTAAATACCTGACTCAGGTCGTGGTATTCTCGGGGGACTCGAGTTATGTCCGGGATCTCCTCTTCTGTGCATGCGGGGTACGGGGATCTGGCGAGAGCAGAGTGCAGACACTGGGACAAACAGTACAAACTCCATGAATCTATGTTACCTTCCTTCCAGTTGATGTGAGGATTGTGTGTTCTTAGCCATGGATGGCCCAGTACCACCGGAACCTGCGTGGAGGGGAAAACCAGAAATGAGAGATTCTCA
>SSNP01000141.1:323674-361973 GCA_006937955.1 Pachypanchax playfairii
TGCCGGACTCAGACTCAGACACAGAATGTTCGGTGCAAAAGTGAACGGGTTTATTTACAGGTGGTAACGTGAACATCAATATATATATACAGTGGATAAATGTGCTCGGTGATCTGGTGCGTCAGGTGGATCTCAGGACTGTAAGGGGAGAGGAGAGTTAGTGCTCGAGCCGGTAGATGAGAGCAGGAGATATTGCAGGGTAATGAGGAGGAGGAGTGACTCACAGAGTTTGCAGCGGTAATGCTCGGGAGGAGGACAGGTCCAGTGCGGTGCTGTGCGGGAGGTGGTGAGTCCAGGTCGGGTGAGAACGCTGGAGGGAGGTAGTGCAGGTTCCAGGAGATCAGGCGCTGGACACAGAAGGATCCTCGGACACACAAGGAGCAGGGTGACGATAATCCTGGAGACAGCAGGTTAATCGAACACGAGAAAACTCTCTCACAAAGCACACAAGAAAACTCGGAATTATCACTAGGAATGAATCACTAGGAGAGCACATAGAAGTTACCATATAGGTTAACAACCAGGCACTGAATGAACGTCTGCCTTGTCCTTAAGTAGCACCCTGCTCCTCATCAGCTCTGATCTCCACCAGGTGTAATCAATCTACCTCGCGCTCCAGCGTAGCTTCAATCTGCAAGCAGATGACTCACCCGACACAGAAAATACACAGCACATAATACACTGAACCTGACAAAATGTCTTTCAAAGCCAGAACAAAACAGGAACATTCAGAAACAGCATCAGAATCAGAATCGTGTTTATTGGCCAAGTATGTGAGCGAACACATACAAGGAATTTGTTTCCGGCCGATGGTGTCTCTCAAGCACAACAGTACAAAAACACAACACTATATAACAACACAGTAAACAATATAATAAACAACATAATAAAAGACAGTCTGCAGTATGAATGCATAGTGTGATTTTATGCTTTTAAATATGAGGATAAATTATATGGATTGTGTGAGTATTGTGTACATAAAGTGCAGTTGCAGTCTAGCAGTGTGTCAGTTCAGTTATTTAGAAGGGAGATGGCGAGGGGAAAGAAACTGTTCCTGTGTCGGGTGGTCCTGGTCTGCAGGCTTCTGTGCCGTCTGCCAGAGGGCAGCAGGCAGACGGTTGCTTCATCTGCAAGCAGTTTTGGAAAGTCCCCATTTGACTCACTGCTATGGTGTGAAAAGGCAGTGTGCCTTAACTGACAAACTGAAACATTTTCATGTTTTGTCAGGGTATCCATCAGATTTGCTACACAACTTGTTTGAGGGAATAGTACCTCTGGAGTTGGCTTTGTGCCTTAATGTTCTAATTAAGAAGAAATACTTCACATGAATTCACCTGAATGACTTAATCAGGCAGTTCACCTATAAGTGGACGGACAAAACTGACAACCCACAGCCTGTACCGCTGAATTTTGCCAGCCAGCACAGCATAGGTGGAAGCACTCATGGAAATTGGAGCCTGTTGTGTTTGCGTCCTCTTATCATTGGTTTCAAAGTGCCAGAGAGTGAACCAGCATATTATAATGGATCTAAAAGAGATTGTGGAACTAGTGGTCTCTTTCCAATTCACACAGATGACACAATTTGATTCTTGAACACCAAGATATCAGAACACAGGCATAGATACTTGCAAGTTTTCCCTGAAGCAAGACTTCTGCCAAAGCACCATTTCTTGGAGCATTATCCTCAACTGATCAGAGCATTTGGACCTCTTGTAGCTCTGTGGACGATGCGATTTGAGGCAAAACATAGCTTTTTTTAAGTGAGCCATTTGACATATCAACTGTTTCCATAACATTTTGTTGTCTCTTGCTCTGAAGCATCAGTTGATGTTGGCTTATTATCTGCTTTGTCATGAATCACAAGGGTGAGGTGGATCTCAAAATGCAAAGAGGCAGAGAGTGACAGTCTAAAAAAAACCCCAGTTTATTAAGGATAAAATACGGATGGGGAAAAAACAAACACAAAATATGTAGCTCAACTGTGGAGACAAGGGGGGTTAACACGAAGTCCAAAAAATCCAAAGTAGCAAAGTAAACTTCAAAGTAAAAAAATCCAAAGTTCAAAGTAACAAACAAAAAGGCACTCAACTCACTTGGAGGTGGAGGAGGCAGGAGCCCAAAAACAAGGAGGGAAGAAAAGCCCCAAAATCCAGACTTCCAAAAGGGTGACGATAACTCCAGACAATAACTCTAACTATAGGCTAACTATGACTCTACAACTATGACTATGACTATGACTCTACAACTATGACTATGACTCTACAACTATAACTATGACTCTACAACTATAACTATGACTCTACAACTATAACTATGACTCTACAACTATAACTATGACTCTACAACTATAACTATGACTATGACTCTACAACTATGACTATGACTCTACAACTATAACTATGACTATGACTCTACAACTATGACTATGACTCTACAACTATAACTATGACTCTACAACTATGACTATGACTCTACAACTATAACTATGACTCTACAACTCTAACTATGACTCTACAACTCTAACTATGACTCTACAACTATAACTATGACTCTACAACTATAACTATGACTCTACAACTATAACTATGACTCTACAACTCTAACTATGACTCTACAACTCTAACTATGACTCTACAACTCTAACTATGACTCTACAACTCTAACTATGACTCTACAACTCTAACTATGACTATGACTCTACAACTATGACTATGACTCTACAACTATAACTATGACTCTACAACTATAACTATGACTCTACAACTCTAACTATGACTCTACAACTATAACTATGACTCTACAACTCTAACTATGACTCTACAACTCCAACTATGACTCTACAACTATAACTATGGTTCCACAACTATAACTATGACTCTACAACTCTAACTATGACTCTACAACTATAACTATTACTCTACAACTATAACTATGACTCTACAACTCTAACTATGCCTCTACAACTCTAACTATGACTCTACAACTATAACTATGGTTCCACAACTATAACTATGACTCTACAACTATAACTATGACTCACAACTATAACTATGACTCTACAACTATAACTATGACTCTAAAACTATAACTATGACTCTACAACTCTAACTATGACTATGACTCTACAACTATGACTATGACTCTACAACTATAACTATGACTCTACAACTATGACTATGACTCTACAACTATAACTATGACTCTACAACTCTAACTATGACTCTACAACTATAACTATGATTCCACAACTATAACTATGACTCTACAACTCTAACTATGACTATGACTCTACAACTATAACTATGACTCTACAACTATAACTATGGTTCCACAACTATAACTATGACTCTACAACTATAACTATGACTCTACAACTATAACTATGACTATGACTCTACAACTATGACTATGACTCTACAACTATAACTATAACTCTACAACTATGACTATGACTCTACAACTATAACTATGACTCTACAACTCTAACTATGACTCTACAACTCTAACTATGACTCTACAACTATAACTATGACTCTACAACTATAACTATGACTCTACAACTATAACTATGACTATGACTCTACAACTATGACTATGACTCTACAACTATAACTATGACTCTACAACTATAACTATGACTCTACAACTCTAACTATGACTCTACAACTCTAACTATGACTCTACAACTATAACTATGACTCTACAACTATGACTATGACTCTACAACTATAACTATGACTCTACATCTCTAACTATGACTATGACTCTACAACTATGACTATGACTCTACAACTATAACTATGGTTCCACAACTATAACTATGACTCTACAACTCTAACTATGACTATGACTCTACAACTATGACTATGACTCTACAACTATAACTATGACTCTACAACTATGACTATGACTCTACAACTATAACTATGACTCTACAACTCTAACTATGACTCTACAACTCTAACTATGACTCTACAACTATAACTATGACTATGACTCTACAACTATGACTATGACTCTACAACTATAACTATGACTATACAACTATAACTATGACTCTACAACTCTAACTATGACTCTACAACTATAACTATGGTTCCACAACTATAACTATGACTCTACAACTCTAACTATGACTATGACTCTACAACTATGACTATGACTCTACAACTATAACTATGACTCTACAACTATAACTATGACTCTACAACTCTAACTATGACTCTACAACTATAACTATGGTTCCACAACTATAACTATGACTCTACAACTCTAACTATGACTATGACTCTACAACTATGACTATGACTCTACAACTATAACTATGACTCTACAACTATAACTATGACTCTACAACTATAACTATGGTTCCACAACTATAACTATGACTCTACAACTATAACTATGACTATGACTCTACAACTATGACTATGACTCTACAACTATAACTATGACTATGACTCTACAACTATAACTATGACTATGACTCTACAACTATGACTATGACTCTACAACTATAACTATGACTATGACTCTACAACTATGACTATGACTCTACAACTATAACTATGACTCTACAACTATGACTATGACTCTACAACTATAACTATGACTCTACAACTATAACTATGACTCTACAACTCTAACTATGACTCTACAACTCTAACTATGACTCTACAACTATAACTATGACTCTACAACTATGACTATGACTCTACAACTATAACTATGACTCTACAACTATAACTATGACTCTACAACTATAACTATGGTTCCACAACTATGACTATGACTCTACAACTCTAACTATGACTATGACTCTACAACTATGACTATGACTCTACAACTATAACTATGACTCTACAACTCTAACTATGACTCTACAACTATAACTATGACTCTACAACTATAACTATGACTCTACAACTCTAACTATGACTCTACAACTATAACTATGGTTCCACAACTATAACTATGACTCTACAACTCTAACTATGACTATGACTCTACAACTATGACTATGACTCTACAACTATAACTATGACTCTACAACTCTAACTATGACTCTACAACTATAACTATGACTCTACAACTATAACTATGACTCTACAACTCTAACTATGACTCTACAACTATAACTATGACTCTACAACTCTAACTATGACTATGACTCTACAACTATAACTATGACTCTACAACTATAACTATGACTCTACAACTCTAACTATGACTCTACAACTCTAACTATAGCTCTACAACTATAACTATGACTCTACAACTCTATCTATGACTCTACAACTATAACTATGACTCTACATCTCTAACTATGCCTCTACAACTATAACTATGACTCTACAACTATAACTATGACTCTACAACTATAACTATGACTCTACAACTCTAACTATGACTCTACAACTATAACTATGACTATGACTCTACAACTATGACTATGACTCTACAACTATAACTATGACTCTACAACTATAACTATGACTCTACAACTATAACTATGACTCTACAACTATAACTATGACTCTACAACTATAACTATGACTATGACTCTACAACTATAACTATGACTCTACAACTCTAACTATGACTCTACAACTATAACTATGGTTCCACAACTATAACTATGACTCTACAACTATAACTATGACTATGACTCTACAACTATGACTATGACTCTACAACTATAACTATGACTCTACAACTCTAACTATGACTCTACAACTCTAACTATGACTCTACAACTATAACTATGACTCTACAACTATAACTATGACTCTACAACTCTAACTATGACTCTACAACTATAACTATGGTTCCACAACTATAACTATGACTCTACAACTCTAACTATGACTATGACTCTACAACTATGACTATGACTCTACAACTATAACTATGACTATGACTCTACAACTATGACTATGACTCTACAACTATAACTATGACTATGACTCTACAACTATAACTATGACTATGACTCTACAACTATGACTATGACTCTACAACTATAACTATGACTCTACAACTATAACTATGACTATGACTCTACAACTATGACTATGACTCTACAACTATAACTATGACTCTACAACTATAACTATGACTCTACAACTATAACTATGAATCTACAACTATAACTATGGTTCCACAACTATAACTATGACTCTACAACTCTAACTATGACTCTACAACTATAACTATGACTCTACAACTCTAACTATGACTATGACTCTACAACTATGACTATGACTCTACAACTATAACTATGAATCTACAACTATAACTATGACTCTACAACTCTAACTATGACTCTACAACTCTAACTATGACTCTACAACTATAACTATGACTCTACAACTCTAACTATGACTATAACTCTACAACTATGACTATGACTCTACAACTATAACTATAACTCTACAACTATAACTATGACTCTACAACTCTAACTATGACTCTACAACTCTAACTATAGCTCTACAACTATAACTATGACTCTACAACTCTAACTATGACTCTACAACTATAACTATGACTCTACAACTCTAACTATGACTATGACTCTACAACTATAACTATGACTCTACAACTCTAACTATGACTCTACAACTATAACTATGGTTCCACAACTATAACTATGACTCTACAACTATAACTATGACTCTACAACTATAACTATGACTCTACAACTCTAACTATGACTCCACAACTATAACTATGACTCTACATCTCTAACTATGACTCTACAACTATAACTATGACTCTACAACTATAACTATGACTATGACTCTACAACTATGACTATGACTCTACAACTATAACTATGACTATGACTCTACAACTATAACTATGACTCTACAACTCTAACTATGACTCTACAACTCTAACTATGACTCTACAACTATAACTATGACTCTACAACTATGACTATGACTCTACAACTCTAACTATGACTATGACTCTACAACTATGACTATGACTCTACAACTATAACTATGACTATGACTCTACAACTATGACTCTACAACTATAACTATGACTCTACAACTCTAACTATGACTCTACAACTATAACTATGACTCTACAACTATAACTATGACTCTACAACTATAACTATGACTCTACAACTCTAACTATGACTATGACTCTACAACTATGACTCTGACTCTACAACTATAACTATGACTCTACAACTCTAACTATGACTCTACAACTATAACTATGACTCTACAACTATAACTATGACTCTACAACTCTAACTATGACTCTACAACTCTAACTATGACTCTACAACTATAACTATGGTTCCACAACTATAACTATGACTCTACAACTCTAACTATAACTATGACTCTACAACTCTAACTATGACTCTACAACTATAACTATGACTCTACAACTATAACTATGACTCTACAACTCTAACTATGACTCTACAACTATAACTATGGTTCTACAACTCTAACTATGGTTCCACAACTCTAACTATGACTCTACAACTCTAACTATGACTCTACAACTATAACTATGACTCTACAACTCTAACTATGACTCTACAACTCTAACTATGACTCTACAACTATAACTATGACTCTACAACTCTAACTATGACTCTACAACTATAACTATGACTCTACAACTCTAACTATGACTCTACCTCTCCAACTATGACTATGACTCTACAACTATGACTATGACTCTACAACTATAACTATGACTCTACAACTCTAACTATGACTCTACAACTCTAACTATGACTCTACAACTCTAACTATGACTCTACAACTATAACTATGACTCTACAACTATAACTATGACTCTACAACTCTAACTATGACTCTACAACTCTAACTATGACTCTACAACTCTAACTATGACTCTACAACTATAACTATGACTCTACAACTCTAACTATGACTCTACAACTATAACTATGACTCTACAACTATAACTATGACTCTACAACTCTAACTATGACTCTACAACTCTAACTATGACTCTACAACTCTAACTATGACTCTACAACTCTAACTATGACTCTACAACTATAACTATGACTCTACAACTATAACTATGACTCTACAACTATAACTATGGTTCCACAACTATAACTATGACTCTACAACTATAACTATGACTCTACAACTATAACTATGACTCTACAACTATAACTATGACTCTACAACTATAACTATGACTATGACTCTACAACTATGACTATGACTCTACAACTATAACTATGACTCTACAACTATAACTATGACTCTACAACTATAACTATGACTCTACAACTCTAACTATGACTCTACCTCTATCACTATGACTATGACTCTACAACTATGACTATGACTCTACAACTATAACTATGACTATGACTCTACAACTATAACTATGACTATGACTCTACAACTATGACTATGACTCTACAACTCTAACTATGACTCTACAACTATAACTATAACTCTACAACTATAACTATGACTCTACAACTATAACTATAACTCTACAACTATAACTATGACTATGACTCTACAACTATAACTATGACTCTACAACTATAACTATGACTCTACAACTATAACTATGACTCTACAACTCTAACTATGACTCTACAACTATAACTATGGTTCCACAACTATAACTATGACTCTACAACTATAACTATGACTCTACAACTATGACTATGACTCTACAACTATAACTATGACTCTACAACTCTAACTATGACTCTACAACTCTAACTATGACTCTACAACTATAACTATGGTTCCACAACTATAACTATGACTCTACAACTCTAACTATGACTATGACTCTACAACTATGACTATGACTCTACAACTATAACTATGACTATGACTCTACAACTATGACTATGACTCTACAACTATAACTATGACTATGACTCTACAACTATAACTATGACTATGACTCTACAACTATGACTATGACTCTACAACTATAACTATGACTATGACTCTACAACTATAACTATTACTCTACAACTATAACTATGACTATGACTCTACAACTATGACTATGACTCTACAACTATGACTATGACTCTACAACTATAACTATGACTCTACAACTATAACTATGACTCTACAACTATAACTATGCCTCTACAACTCTAACTATGACTCTACAACTATAACTATGGTTCCACAACTATAACTATGACTCTACATCTATAACTATGACTATGACTCTACAACTATAACTATGACTATGACTCTACAACTATAACTATGACTCTACAACTATAACTATGACTCTACAACTCTAACTATGACTCTACAACTATAACTATGACTCTACAACTATAACTATGACTATGACTCTACAACTATGACTATGACTCTACAACTATGACTATGACTCTACAACTATAACTATGACTCTACAACTCTAACTATGACTCTACAACTATAACTATGGTTCCACAACTATAACTATGACTCTACAACTATAACTATGACTCTACAACTATAACTATGACTATGACTCTACAACTATAACTATGACTCTACAACTATAACTATGACTCTACAACTATAACTATGACTCTACAACTCTAACTATGACTCTACAACTATAACTATGGTTCCACAACTATAACTATGACTCTACAACTCTAACTATGACTATGACTCTACAACTATGACTATGACTCTACAACTATGACTATGACTCTACAACTATAACTATGACTATGACTCTACAACTATGACTATGACTCTACAACTATAACTATGACTATGACTCTACAACTATGACTATGACTCTACAACTATAACTATGACTCTACAACTCTAACTATGACTCTACAACTCTAACTATGACTCTACAACTCTAACTATGACTCTACAACTATAACTATGGTTCCACAACTATAACTATGACTCTACAACTATAACTATACTATGACTCTACAACTATGACTATGACTCTACAACTCTAACTATGATTCTACAACTATAACTATGACTCTACAACTCTAACTATGGTTCCACAACTCTAACTATGACTCTACAACTCTAACTATGACTCTACAACTCTAACTATGACTCTACAACTATAACTATGACTCTACAACTATAACTATGACTCTACAACTCTAACTATGACTCTACAACTATAACTATGACTCTACAACTCTAACTATGACTCTACAACTCTAACTATAGCTCTACAACTATAACTATGACTCTACAACTATAACTATGACTCTACAACTCTAACTATGACTCTACAACTATAACTATGGTTCCACAACTATAACTATGACTCTACAACTCTAACTATGACTCTACAACTATAACTATGACTCTACAACTCTAACTATGACTATGACTCTACAACTATGACTATGACTCTACAACTATAACTATGACTCTACAACTATAACTATGACTCTACAACTCTAACTATGATTCTACAACTATAACTATGACTCTACAACTCTAACTATGGTTCCACAACTCTAACTATGACTCTACAACTCTAACTATGACTCTACAACTCTAACTACAGCTCTACAACTATGACTATGACTCTACAACTCTAACTATGACTCTACAACTATAACTATGACTCTACAACTCTAACTATGACTCTACAACTATAACTATGACTCTACAACTCTAACTATGACTCTACAACTCTAACTATAGCTCTACAACTATAACTATAGCTCTACAACTCTAACTATGACTCTACAACTCTAACTATGACTCTACAACTCTAACTATAGCTCTACAACTATAACTATGACTCTACAACTATAACTATGGTTCCACAACTATAACTATGACTCTACAACTCTAACTATGACTCTACAACTCTAACTATGACTCTACAACTATAACTATGACTCTACAACTCTAACTATGACTCTACAACTATAACTATGACTCTACAACTATAACTATGACTATGATTCCACAACTCTAACTATGACTATGACTCTACAACTCTAACTATGACTCTACAACTCTAACTATGACTATGACTCTACAAGACAAAACACTTGTGACAAGGACAATAAAAATATGACAGTGAACAACGGTCCGGCACTGAACTGACAACAGCTCCAACCTTAAATAGTGCCGGACCCAGACGAGACACAGGTGCCGACAATCAACTCCAGAGACAGGTGCAGACAATCTAATAGACAAAGGTGAAGCACAGGAAGTGACATGACCATATATGGAACATGAAATGATAAAACCAGAAGAGACAAACAGATCCTAAACATGAACTGTGATAATAGATTAAGACAACACAAACTCCACACTAGACACACATAAGGACATAATACAATAATACAAAAGTGGAACTCACGGCCCCTGACATGCATGACACAGATATACTGAACCCTGCCCTCAGTGTCTCAAATATATCTACAGGGCTTTTGGATGTTCTCAAGGAAAATTTACAGAAAGCAGTGCAAAAAAAGTTCCCAGGAGAGACATGTGGCCAATTCAGTGATTTGCTATGGCACAAGATAGTTCCAGATTTTGTTGAACTACTTCTAATCCTCATTGTGCTGCATCTGCTGTTAAATGTCTACATTCTTGGTACAGTGAGCACCTTAGGTTTTTCGAACTGGAGTTCAAGACATGTGACAGTCCTCAACCAACAGGAATTAACAGATTCCTATCCACTAGCAGCATACACTGTTGAGCAAAGAGATTCGTCACCTTGAAGCGTCACATTCCCCTGCAGGATTACGTAAATACATAATATATTGACATGTTTAAAAAAATTATTCTTGAAACCTCAATACCATCAGTGTTCCAAATAGTTTTCATAGTTCCCAGAACTATAGTTTAATTTCTCTCGTGGTCAGATTTATGTGCATGCGTCAAACTGTCATTGCTTTGTATGAGATGAAACTGTAGACAATACAGCAAAATTTACAGCAACAATGGCAAATGTAAGCAGCAATGAAAGTCAAGCTATTCTCAAGTGGATGGTGCTGATTTTTCAAGCAGATTTCATGGTGTCAAAAAATGAAGAAAACCAGTGGTATTTTGTAAACTAAAGAAACACTCATACAAACATACAATGTGCATAAAAAATGTAACGAGGCCCTTCCATTAAAAACAGTTTTTCTGAGGTTTCTGTTGAATATTTTAGCTCCACAGGTGTTCTTACCTTCATAGTGGGTGAAAACAGGTCAACATCTTCTCTTTCAGTTTTTATCTCTCAAACTACGCAGGTGGTGATAAAACCCGAGTTCGAACGGCCTGTACTTGTTGAAGCTCTGGAATCACATGCCCCTCCCGATTAGACTTTCCCCCTCTCTTTCCCTTTTTAAGTCTCGGTTGAAAACTCATTTCTACATGTTGGCTTTCAATTTTCTTCCCATCCGAATTGCTTGTTTTAATTGCATTTTTATTCTATTTTTATCTGCTTTCTTTTATTGTATGTTTTGTTCAGTGCTTTGGTCGGCGCTCATTCTGTTTTGAAATGTGCTATACAAATAAACATGATGATGATGATAGGCTAGTTCATTAGCCAATCTGAGTCCAACAAATTCAAATAATGAATATGAACGAGCTGCTGCTCGAAGCCTGACGGAAGGAGCCAGAACCAGCCGAATTTTAACGCAGACAGATTGAAAGGTCTGCTAATCAGTGTTTCCGAAGGTTTTTTTTAGATATAAAATGTTTCATATTACTGGTTAATACTAATAACTACAAAGTCCTGAAATTTGTATGAAATGGCCTCTTTAATATTTTATTGTGATATAAAAGACTGTTAAAATAATATTACATGTTAATATGTAAGTCGTTGTTGAACTCTGATTACTTTATGCATTTATCTTTACTTGCATTAAAATACTAATAATTCTGCATACACTGATTATACTCAACATAAATTTTAAAAATGCTTTTAAGTTATCCCTTTGTAATGAGGTGTAAATTCATTGTTTTCATGTCTGAATTCAACATAACCTTTTGGGTTTTTTTTCTGACAGATTCAACATGTCTGTCAGACTTCAGGCCTTGTGCAGGAAGAATTCACAAGCTTCTCTTGCCCTTGGGAATCCCTCAGACTGTGGGGTAAATGAATACTATTTTACAAGAGACATTTGAAATTAAACAAGATTTTACTATTCAGTTTCAGGATCAATGATGGTCAGTTTTTTACTTTACTTGAAACTAAGGATATAAAGGACAAAGACACTATCAAGGTGGTTCTTATTGAACCAGTGATCACACTAACATTTGAGGATTCTTTGACTGCAAAAGGAGTCCATCAGAGTGTTGACTCTAGTTTTGTAGAGTCATCAGAAGATAGCTGTTCCACAGCATCAACCATAATTCTGTCTTCTCCCGAGAGCACCTCCTCCCTTTGTTCAGAGTCTTGGCCTGCTCAGTTTGAGAGACCTACTTTCTCTTTTGACACCGAACTCATTCTGCAAGCTGCAAATGAAGCATACAGTAAGGATGGAACCTTACTCAACAATCCTGCAGTAAAATCCAACATTCTGGACAAACTAGCAGATACCATCTTTGTTTACACTGCCTATCCTTCCCAAGCACAAAGGGAGCCGGTTGCCGAGGCCCTGGTTGCAAAGCACCCATGCTTGAGGGACCCAGTATCCTTCAATGGTTTATACAGTTGGCACAACAGCTTGAAGTATAAGCTTGGCAATTACAGAGCAAAAGTGAGGCACCTTGGACTACCAGAGCTAAATGTAAACTCTGAAAAGAAAAAAATGGGCCGAAGACTCCAGCTCTCCATGTAGAAATTTGAAAAAGGCAAAGAAATCTGACGTAAACTACCTCCTACCTCACCCTCAAGGTGAAACCGATGCAACGCTTGAGAAGGAGCGAGTGGACCATCTCTATGAGTGCAACAAGCGAGACATTAACAAAGTCACAAATGAAAAGATGGTAAAAACCTTCTCACTGTGTCGAAGTGATGTAATCCTCAACAAACCACCTGTGATTTACTTCAAAACACTATGGCCCGCCTTGTTTGAATTTTCCCAGGTATATTGAACATTTTAATTATGTCTTCACTAGCACAAAGTGAAGATCACCTTTTGAAATTGTATCAGTGCTGTTACCCTGTAACCTGGGTGACACTTTCTGAAGTAAACGTTAGACAACTTCCAGTTTTAAGATTCAACAGTGCTTTGGGTGTGCTTTTGATTCCCAAGTACAACATTGAACTATAAAATGGATAGCTGTAGACAGCTGATAAGTTTTAAAGGTTATGGAACTCAGAACACAATAACACGACACAGCTTTCAGCCATTTGGGTGCCAGGCTCGTTTACCCCCCGCTCCAATGCTCAGGCCGAATAGTCCTCACCAAATCCACTCTGATCCACGATCCGAATAAAATATCATGAGTTCAGCTCACTAATCATGCACGCTAATAAAAGCAGCTCCTACCTGTTTGAAGCTCAGTCATCAATTCAGTCCGTGGCAAAGAGTTCATAGTTGCACCGCGGCTCCAAAACTTCCTGCAGTCCCTCTTAAGATCCTCTGTCCTCCTCACACCTCATCCTGCACACCTCACTTATCCAATAAAGTAAAAAAAAAAAAGCAATAAAATCCTCTGTTGCGTGTCTTCCAGTCCAAAAAGTGGCCCGAAGCTCCTCTACTTCACCAACATGTAGCTCCATGTTAGCTTAGCAGCTAATGAAAAACCTTTCCACACAGATCCTGCTCGTCACATGAGAAATCCCAGGTGAATCCCCCTATGGCAAGTAAATAATGTATATAATCACCACATGTCCCCGGTGCTTCCAGCTGGTTGATCTGCAGACTCCCCAGAACCAGCCTCGCTGGTAGATGTTAACAAAATGCCAACGTCGTGCCTGCTAAATATTTTTTCCTTTTTTTAAAATATTTTGTATAATATTTTACTTAAAATATAATTTTTAAAGGAAATGCTGTATTTTCATTCTACAACCCTCTAAACTCCCAGTGGAGGCATTATTTTGTTATAAATATTGATTTTAATGAAAATGTTGCATATACCACCTTTAATGTCGCTGGCTAAACAGTGAGGGCTTCCTTCTGTGTCGGAGGAAACAACTGAACTTTCGCCAAGTCCCCCCTTAGTTACTGTTGTTACGACCTGACAAACACAACCAGCGCGACAGATTATCATGACTGGAAGAAGTATTCCTGTGCGTGTCAGTGACCTTTTTTGGAGCAATATCTTCGCGACATCCTCCAAATTGAACCAGCCTCGATCTCCTTTTTCTCTTCAGATCAGCTCTGCCGAGTGGCGTCTGTTTGGCCGGCGAGCACTCCCAGCACTGCCAATGTTACTGACAGTCAGTGGCAATCCCGAGCCAACTCACGCTCATCCGTGGGTGGATCACGCCGCCCCTCGGGGCGTTCCTCAGCACTGAGCTCCCCCTGACATCTACTTAATAGTTAATAGATGTGGGAGCACTGCTTCACCATCTTGGTTGGAGTTAATGTTTGTCAGACTTGCTCAAATAGTAACAGTTGCGTGATTGGTCAATGGCATTTTGGGGACGGGGCCAGCAAGAGGTCAATCAGATGAGGCTTCTAGAATTAATGCTATTCTCACCTAATTACCTGTGGATAATTTTGCAGTATTACTTATCAAGAAAATGTTGCTTTCAGAACAGTCAGGATACCATGTTTCTGTGTCTCATTTGGTTTCTCTTGCCCATGTTTGTCTGTAATTCTTTTTTATTGTGTGTATCTCATTATGTTTCTACATATCCATGCTTTTCTCCTGGTCTCTCAGATAGAGGAGGAATTCCGCAGGATCACACTGAAGCCACTGCAATCCACACTCTAGGGCAAGTTGGACCAAAACACACCCAAGCTGTGGAGCATGTACAGGAGGAAGGGTGGAACTGTGGGGAAGAAACTTGATGAGACCCTTGACATGTTAAATGAGGCATGTATTAGTACAGTATTTTCTGCACTATAAGGCGCGTCGGATTGAAGGCCCACTTTCAATCAATGGCTTATTTTAAAACTGTGTTCATGTAGAGGGTGCATCGCATTATAAGGCACATGGAATAGAAACTACTGTAGTGGCTGGGGTTGCATTATGCAAACTTTATTACCGTAATAAAATATAAACCAACGTAGTCAGTGCATTTACAAACGTGAAGAGGCATTCAGCCGGTTCTGTCACATCAAACTCGTCATTATCCGAGTCAGTATCGCTGCTGTTACCTGGCAGTTTAGTGACAATTCCTGCCTTCGTGAAAGCTTGGACCCCAGTTGAGAATGATATAGAGGGTTTTCACGGCGCATCATCAAACCGGAAGTTGCCATGTTGGAGATGTTCTGAGGTAAACACTGCGCTGGATAAATGTCCGAAACCACAGAAACACTCCTCAAAATGTGTTAATAAATGCAAAGGCATTAAGGGAAGGACTTTGTCTGCAGGAAAGGGTGCGATATTTGGAAAAGTTAAGGTTTACAGTGGGGCAAAAAAGTATTTAGTCAGCCACCAATTGTGTAAGTTCTCCCACTTAAAAAGATCAGAGAGGCCTGTAATTTTCATCATAGGTATACCTCAACTATGAGAGACAAAATGAGGAAAAAAAATCCAGAAAATCACATTGTCTGATTTTTAAAGAATTTATTTGCAAATTATGGTGGAAAATAAGTATTTGGTCACCTACAAACAAGTAAGATTTCTGGCTTTCACAGACCTGTAACTTCTTTAAGAGGCTCCTCGGTCCTCCACTCGTTACCTGTATTAATGGCACCTGTGTGAACTCGTTATCAGTATAAAAGACACCTGTCCACAACCTCAAACAGTCACGCTCCAAACTCCACTATGGCCAAGACCAAAGAGCTGTCAAAGGACACCAGAAACAAAATTGTAGACCTTCACCAGGCTGGGAAGACTGAATCTGCAATAGGTAAGCAGCTTGGTGTGAAGAAATCAACTGTGGGAGCAATTATTAGAAAATGGAAGACATACAAGACCACTGATAATCTCCCTCGATCTGGGGCTCCACGCAAGATCTCACCCCGTGGGGTCAAAATGATCACAAGAACGGTGAGCAAAAATCCCAGAACCACACGGAGGGACCTAGTGAATGACCTGCAGAGAGCTGGGACCAAAGTAACAAAGGCTACCATCAGTAACACACTACGCCGCCAGGGACTCAAATCCTGCAGTGCCAGACGTGTCCCCCTGCTGAAGCCAGGACACGTCCAGGCCCGTCTGCGGTTTGCTAGAGAGCATTTGGATGATCCAGAAGAGGATTGGGAGAACATCATATGGTCAGATGAAACCAAAATAGAACTTTTTGGTAGAAACTCAACTTGTCGTGTTTGGAGGGGAAAGAATGCTGAGTTGGATCCAAAGAACACCATACCTACTGTAAAGCATGGGGGTGGAAACATCATGCTTTGGGGCTGTTTTTCTGCAAGGGGACCAGGACGACTGATCCGTGTAAAGGAAAGAATGAATGGGGCCATGTATCGTAAGATTTTGAGTGAAAACCTCCTTCCATCAGCAAGGGCATTGAAAATGAGACGTGGCTGGGTCTTTCAGCATGACAATGATCCCAAACACACCGCCCGGGCAACAAAGGAGTGGCTTCGTAAGAAGCATTTCAAGGTCCTGGAGTGGCCTAGCCAGTCTCCAGATCTCAACCCCATAGAAAATCTCTGGAGGGAGTTGAAAGTCCGTGTTGCCTAGCGTCAGCCCCAAAACATCACTGCTCTAGAGGAGATCTGCATGGAGGAATGGGCCAAAATACCAGCAACAGTGTGTGAAAACCTTGTGAAGACTTACAGAAAACGTTTGACCTCTGTCATTGCCAACAAAGGCTATATAACAAAGTATTGAGATTAACTTTTGTTATTGACCAAATACTTATTTTCCACCATAATTTGCAAATAAATTCTTTAAAAATCAGACAATGTGATTTTCTGGATTTTTTTCCCTCATTTTGTCTCTCATAGTTGAGGTATACCTATGATGAAAATTACAGGCCTCTCTGATCTTTTTAAGTGGGAGAACTTACACAATTGGTGGCTGACTAAATACTTTTTTGCCCCACTGTATTAGGTGGATCATTTGTTTTGGAGAACTGCTTTTCCTTTAATTAATCTGTGATCTTCAATAATAACAATAACTTAACAAAGACTATATGTATTTGTTGGCGATGGGAGAGATCAGCTGATCGGCAGCCTAGTAAGCAGCGGAACTGTGGCTCAGCCGAACCAATGTTAAGTACTCAAACGCGCCTTGCAAATTTTCATCAGGTACAACTTTTATATTTTGAGTCCGCATGCGTACCTGCTTATGTGCACCCCTGATTATTAAGTCAATAGCTTGATATAAATTATGTTATTATCATCACATTAGAAAATCAGTTAAAAAACACTGCTAACAATTCACTTACCTGACAAGAAATGAGTCGAACAAATTTAGATGTTGTCCAGATTTTGCCTATTTGATCCAGGTTTAGCTTTGTTCCACTGCTTATTAGGCTGTCAATCAGCTGATATCTCCCGTCGCGGCGCACCTCAGCATGAGTGACGGACCAAAGTCTTGTCAATGCCTGTTTTTGCTGGTCAACAATAACGATAATAGTTGTATACACCCCCTTCCCCCCCAACGCCAAAAAAGACATATACTATCTTCGTTCAGTTATAGTTATTGTTATTACTGACAGTTGAATTTGATTACTTTATGAAATTTAGATTAGAATCTATTGACGTATGATTTTGTTATATGGTTAAACGCTGTAGTGAAATAACAAGAAAGTAATATCTGATGTATAACCATTTGTAGAATTGTAAATAACAGAACCAAATATGTGATATTTTTATATATACAATAATACATTTTATTCCCTCTTGTATTTCACAGGTCTTCGATGACAATGATGCTGCAGCTGTCCAAGAAGCCATTACTACATTTGTCCTCGGCATCTTTGTGGTCAGCAAAGCCAGAGAAGATCTCCCCAAGCAAGCTGGAATAGCCATCGAAGGAGCAGAAATCCTTTTTGGTATCCCAGATGTGGCTCATGCTTGCACCTATCCGCTGGGTCTTCTCTATGCCTTGGACCTAAGGTACCCTAATAAACTGAAATACACATTTGAAGTCTTTCAGAAGATCTTTCTGGAGCTGGATGATGCAAACTGATAGAGTTTTCACAATATTATACATGACAATAACTTTATAATTGCTACAAACATACAGTTAAGACTTAATCCTTATGTCTGATCCTGACCTGACCTAAAAATTCACTTCCTTGTCTGTGTGTTCATTTCACCTCACTTTGATAACTTAGAAAAACTCTAACATCTTGGTGCCGTGGCCCGGATCTCAACATACTCCGCCGCGGATGAGGACGACGCCTGAATCCACCAGTGGCCAGGTCATAGGACGCTGGCCTGAAAAGTCTCGGAGGCTAAAGATTGCCGGCCGAGCCAGGCTAATAAGGTCGTCTTCACGTCAGCGCGGAACTGACGAGATCTGACTGGGACGAATCTTCCCTCAGACAACGGTGAGACTGTTTCATTTTGTTTAGTGATTTTAAAAACAAGAAGAAGTACAAGAGAAATTTGTCTTACAGATGACTTACTTTTTGACAATATTATCCCAGTTTCCATTACCTTTCCTCCTCTCCATTTCATTTTGAATATTAAAATCTATAACTATTTTTGGAAATAACCAAATTGGAATAGATCAATATAAAATTTTTTTAACAAATGTTTTATCATTTAAATTTAAATTCTTCCGCTAGTCTACATGATTTCCAGATTATACTCTCATATTTTCTATTAAAATATTGTCCTCCTGCTTTCATCTCTCCGTTAACCAGATTTTCATCCTCTTCACTTCCCTGTACATTAGCCCAATAATTCAATATAACCCCTGGAAGTACAGTGAACCCTGGGTTCCAGGTTAACCAGCCTAACAGTACCCTCATCAGGAGACGAAGATATTTATACCCAAAGACATTGTTAATGTTTAAATTCTAATGATCAATGTATCAATGAGGTAATGTTCCACCAATTTAACTTATTGACATATTGCGTTATTGGATGAAATACTATGTGTCTGAAAACTATATTCAGTAAAATTTTGATAGTAATCAAGTAAGTTTTCAAATATCTTAACGATACACTTTGTGTAATCATGTTACAGGCCTTATTATGTTGTGTTTCATTAACAAGTTAATATTTTCTGTGTTACTCAGGAATAACTACTGACATATCTGAAAAACATTACATGTTATTAGAATATGAAAATGCTGTTTGCTACTTTTTGTTAAAAGATAAAATGATTATAGTTGTACCTTTCACAAAGAGTGGATGAGAAGGGTTCTTCATAGTTATAAATTAATCCCCAACCTCGAGACCAAAATTAAAGTCTTAAAAGTTGACTTTCCAAGGAGAATCTATTGAATGAAATCTCCCGAGGGTGCCTCCCCCTTGAAACTCCCCCCGGCAGGCCCCGCAAAGCTGTATAAAGCTTGATGCTTGGCTTCACGCTCGCTTTCTCCCTGATTTCGCTCTCTCCCTCATGTCTCCCTCCTTGATATCTCTTTATTCCTGACCTAAGTTTTTTTTTATTCTTAGCTCGTTAAAATATTTTCCCTCGTTTTTCTAGTTTCAATCTTTTTCGATTTTACTTTATCAATTTATTTGCAAAACTCTTCGTTTTGTTTGAAACTTAAGTGTTTGTTTTTGTAACGCGTGATCTTCCTTATTATCTTCCTAGTTCGTTTTTATCATTTCAGCGGACGCTCAGCACGCAAAGTATTTTTATTTTAATACAGCAACTGTGAAACTAAAAGACTGCACACGCAACAGGGGAGCCAAAACTACAAATCCCAGAAAGAGCTTCTTCAGTTGGGTCTTCTGTACGAGACCTTCTTCCACCGTGATCCTTACATAGAACTGGACAGCCTCTCTTCGTCTGGCCGAAGATTCGACACTCAGAGGAAGATCACTTTGATGCAGAAGAATCTCTCAAGAAACTGCGGATTAAAGAAATCTGATTGCTGTACCAAAAAGTAAGAGATCAATTTCATCTCACTGTGAACAAGTAGATTGTAAACATTTGTCGTTGTGACACTCTCAGAAATGCCCATGCTGATCATAAATTTCTCTCTATCTAACTATTCTTCTGAAACAGTAAATCCTTCTTGAGTTTAAAATTCTCTTTGTGGTTTAAACAGTAGTTCACTGTTTCCTCACCCACTCTTACCAGTCTAGTTAATCTCTAAAGTCCTTAAACGTTAAGATAAAATAACAGCTGATCTTAGAGTTAGTAATGCTAACGTCATTTCCGTCTCTTAGCTTCACCCACTCTTTGATTCCCGTTAGTTGTTCTGGTTTGTTTATTTGTTGTTTGTTATTGGTCTTATTTGTTGTTTAATAAATATTCACCATAATTTTAATTGGCCGATTCAGTGAGTTTTTGTGTGTGATTTGAGTCCCTGACAGAAGTAGGACACACAACCTCAGAATATGAGACTGAAATAATTTAATCAATTATATTATAATTTAATTCCCGATAAATTGGATGGTGCCCCTGGTAATAACAAATAAAGAGGTAAACATACACATACACATACCTACACACTTGATGCAACCCTTGTTTGTTTCCTAGTTTTATTTTCATCTGAATTGTTACCTCTCTTTCCCTTCATCAACTCCTGCCCAAAACTCATCTCCATATTACTATCCTTATGTTACATTTCAGGGTTGTATAGAGGACCCAGGTGCAGAGGAGAGCGACGGATGATGTTATGGAATGAATGTTTAACAAGTAAAATCAAACGGCTGGCGAGGCAGCAAAACAAAAACACTTACAAAGGAGATGTGGGTGAGGGACGGAACCAGAACGACAGAGAGTTGATAATGACGATGAGTAATCCACATAGTAATAATCCGGGGGAAAACGAGACACACCGACACTGGACTAACAAACACACGAGATTTAACAACAACTGAACTGATGAACCAACTCAAAACACCTGGCCACGAAACAGAAGCTAAACACTTAACTAAACAAGAAACACCTGGACGGAAAAAGACTGGGGACTGATGAATGAGTGAGTGAAGAGACCTAACATACAGCGGGAACACAGGAAGTACAACCAACACCAAAATAAAAGCGAAACAGGAAATAAGTACAAGGACAAAAATGAAAGCTGAACCTAAATGACAGGGGATGACAAAAACACCAGACTGAAAATGGGGACACGAGGATCTAAGAAACAAACACAAAATCACAGATAAGCTCTGGAATAAAAACAAGAAACAAGAAACAAACAAAACCCCAAGACCTAACACCTCACTCTCATATTCCTCCCTACTCCTTCTCATTCACCATACAGCCGAGCCCATAGATATAAACACCAGATGCCCTATTAGCAGCTCTGAGGCAGGAAATGCGGCCGGCCGCCATCTTGGATCAGTGTTTTCTTCAGCAGACTTGTAACGCAACACTGTGATTACTTACAAGATGCCTGAGTACTGTGCTGCATATTCTTGTTCTAATCAGCGAACTGTGGAGAGTAGGGCTCGGAGGATAACTTTCCACAAGTAAGATTGAACATTTTTATTGTTTTTATTTTGTAAACATAATATCATATTGCTCAGTAATTATAATACTGTACTGTATTTATGTCCACCAGCAAAATCTTAGCTAGTTACTAACGTTAGGTGCGTAAAGGAGGCTGATATTATATAAATATCCTTAACTGAGAAAAATCTCTGGATACTTTACAAGCAGTAACTTCACTAACTAATAAATAAACACATTTTAACTAAAAATATACCAAACATAGACAAGACACCTGCAGTTTATCGTGATCACCTGGTTCTACATAAGCTTTGGTGTTCTGATGTTGTCTGTTCATTGAGCTTGTTGCATTTAGAGTTCAAGTGAATATAGACAAACTAATTTTCACTAGAAGCACTTTACCTTGGTCTAAAAAATATATACAGTACTTACTGTATGTATTGGGATTATTATGAAAAGTTTGACATAGAATAGTGTTTTTTATTGCTTAAAATGTATTTTGTAATTTTGTCATTTTTTTGTATCCTGTTTTTTCCCCATTTTAGTACTCAAAATAAGAGAATGTATCAATATATTTTGTTTCTTTTAATGACATTGTTTTAAAATTCTCAGCAAGATGTTATTTAGTACTTTTTACCAAATACTTTATTATCTTATATATATATATATATATGAGGGTGAGTGTCTGCTTATATCTATGAATTATATATTATTCTTATTATCTATGTAATCTATTTATTGATTATTTTTTATAAAAAAAATTGTACAAAGAACAAATAACAAGAAAATATGTATGCATATATAAAGAAAACACACATCCACACACATACGCACACACACACAACCCCCCTCCCCCCCCACACACACACAAAAAATATATATAAAGAGATAAATATATAGTCTCACACCACATAATACGTTATTTGCCTAATAGTTCTTTAGTCAAAACATAAACTCATATTATCAAGTAGACAATAGTGGTTGCAGGACACTTTGGTTTAAAGCAGATAAATATGGATTCCAAAGTTCATAAAATGCTTTGGTATTTCCCCGCTGGGAGAATTTTATCTTTTCAAGTTTCAAAAAGAAAAGAAAATCATGAACCCACTCCAAAAGTGCGATGAAGGTAGTACAATCAAGATAATCCTCAAAGCATGAGATGTTCCAAATATGCCCAATAGGGGGCATGGTTGTATTGATTTACCAATAACAGAGCTTATTAAAGGGAAAATGTTTTGCCAAAATGGTTTTAGTTTTGTACAAGACCAGAACATATGGACGTGGTTGGCAGGAGTGGCACCACACCGATTGCAATTTGGGTCCACATCTGGAAAAATCTTTGCCATCTTTTGGTTGATCCAGAAACAGCGGTGCAAAATCTTACATTGCATAAATGATTGTTTTGCACAAACAGAAGAGGTGTGGACCCTATTTAACTCAGTTTCCCATTCACGCTTCATAGCAAAAAAAGCTGTTTTTTCATTGCATAAAAATTTGTTGTACAAAATTGAAATAATGCCCTTAAATGTTTGAGGCTGATCTAAAATTGTGTCAACTGGATTTTTTGGTGGTGCATTGGGAAACTGAGAAACACCTTTTGACATAAAATCCCGTAAAATGTGCCGTTGTCATAAAAGTCAGCCAAGGTTTTAATGCCCAGATTATCCCAGTCAGTGAAGGTTTTGTCTGATAAAGATGCTTTGAAGAGGTGGTTTGAGCAAACTGGAGCTCTTAGAGAAAAAGATATCCAATTAAAATTGTGTTTACACTGAAGCCAAATTTTAACAGTATTTTTCACAATAATATTTTTAGTATATTCAGTAGGAGGAGACGTATTGGAAAAGATTAAAGCAGGCAGGGATGAGGGGCGACAAAATAATGCCTCTAATTGTAGCCATGAGGGAGCATCAGCTCCTGGATGTTCATAGAGCCAGTGGACAATTGGTCTAATGTTTGCTGCCCAATAATAATATTGGAAGTTTGGAGTGGCCATACCTCCCATTTTTTTGGTAATCTATTTATTGACATATTTAACATATATAATTGTTTATTATCATATTGTATTACAATATTGCTTACCCTGAATCATAGTTTAATTTTTAGCGTGTGCAGACAAAAAAGGCATGGAAATCAGTTAATGAATCAGCGAGATGTGATTACACAGTGGAGAGGGGGATACCGGTCCAAGATGGCGGCCGCACCGCTCGCCAGTGCTCATTGGCAGCACTTGACGAGGCATCTCGTGTTTATATCTATGGCCGAGCCTACCCACCATTGTTTGTCCTTCTTTTCTTCTTAGCATTTCGTCCACCGTGACTCCTTTCCTTCTGACCATCAGAAAATTTCCAAGACTTTTATCTTTTCCATTCGTTTTCAGCTTATTATTTCCAAATGATTGTCCTTTTACCATTCACTTCTTCAATCACCAAGTATTTACTTCCGTTTCAAGGTCTTAGTTCTTCAGCAGTCCTGCCTGCTCGTAAGTCCTCACAGCAAATCTGCCTCTTCCCCGGCACCAGACCAGAACAAGACACAGGTGCAGACAATGAACTAATGAAAGGAGGTGAAGCACAGGAAATGAGACGACCATATATGGAACATGAACTGTTAAAACCTGAGAGATACAAATCCTAAACATGAAAATACACAGCATGAAAGACCAAGACAACAAATCAAAAATTAAACAATACACTATGACTAAACATAGAGACATGCAGACCACCCTGATTATAATGAAACTCAAAATCCCCATATTATCACAAAATGACAAAACCCCTTAATCACACAAAACTCAAAAGCCCAACACTAAACACAGAACAGGGGACAGTGGCAAAATCCCACGGCTCCTGACAATATGTGATAAATCAATTTGTAAGAAAATGGTGAAGATCAATTACTGGTTTGCCAATGCCAAAGATGCAACCCAGTGTGTCTTGTTTGGTGTTAAAGGTGATATACCTGATTTCAAATTGCCTAGCTTAGAATGTCAACAACTGTAAACAAAGTCACAGAACTCTTGCCCCTCCTGTCGGGTAGAATTCCTAAGCCACGCCCCCCCAGGAAACACGCGTAGCCCCAGAAGACGACAGAGTGCAAGACACTGGTCCGCAGTTCATTCAAGTACTGTAACATGGCGGAATCACTGGTAAATGAAAACAATATAGCAATGAACAATTGACATTAATCAGTTTTTTAACTTATTTAAACATTCCACTTTGTTTTTCTTTTACCTATTTATTTAGGCCTTATTTATGAAGAATAAATGCTGAAAATAAGCCTCTCCTGCTATCTAAATGACGTAGCTGTGCTGTTGTCATTCATATATTCTTTGGGTCTTGTTGAATTTTTTCTGTTTTTTCCACTTAGAGTGCCCATGAGGACAGCATTGTAGGCTCCGATAAAGAATATGTACCGGGCCGAAAAGCAACAGCTAAAACTGGGAAAGCCTGTGAGAAATCTCATATCGTCAGTTTGTAGTCTGGCAATATGGAGCATTAGGACGTGGTCACAGGGTTGTTATACCAAGTTGCTGCTTCTGGAGGACTCGGGACAAATATCCTGATCCACATGGACAACAAACAGGTTTCATCCCAAGCTGAGTCTAACTACCTTTGAAGTCAACCAATGGCTGTTAACTTGAATACTAATTTTTTTTTAATTGCTAAAATTTCTGGTTCAACTTTTTATCTACATTTACAGTATTCTGTTGTTTTTGTCAATTATGTCTTGTGTTTTACTACTTCAAGATTCTTCTGGTTTTATTTGTTACAACATAAATGTACTAGTTTAAAGAGGTCCTTCCATTAAAAACGTTTTTTTTTAGATTTCTGTTGAATATTTTAGCTCTAAAGGTGTTCTTACCTTCATAGTGGGCGTGAAAACAGGTCAACAACTTCTCTTTCAGTTTTAATCTCTCAAACTACGCAGGGGGTGATAAAACCCGAGTTCTCCCGAGTCCGAACGACCTGTATCTGTTTCATCACAACTCCTTTGTTTGTTAATTTTTGGCAGCACCCACAGTTGAAACCACGCCTAGCATGCTGCTGGCTAAAAGCTGTTAGCATAACGTAGCAAACAGGAAGACACGACGTCTGACGTGGCGATGCACAGCAGGGCAGGAAACAGTATTCTTTGCTCTCATAGGCTAGTTTGTTAGCCAATCAGAGTCTAGCAAATTCGAACAATGAATATGAATGAGCTGCTGACGAAGCAGCCTGACGGAAGGAGCCGGAACCACCCGAATTTTAACGCAGACAGATTGAAGGGTCTGTTAATAAGTGTTTCTTGATGTTTTTTAGATATAAAATGTTTCATATTACTGGTTAATACTTAAGAAATAACCACAAAGTCCTGAAATGTGTATGAAATGACCTCTTTAAGAAAAAAGATACAATTGGGATGTATTGTTCAAAACAACAACGTGAAACATTTGAGAATAAAAGACAAATCAGTGTAGTTCTCAAAATGTTTATTTCAAACTTTTCTGGATTTTTTTACATTTCTAGAAAGAAAAGAACAGTTTATTAACATTGAGAAGCCACTTTTTGTATGTTGGATCGCTTAGGAGATAATCTATTTTTCAGTGTTGGGGAAGTTAGTTACATCCTGAAAAACAGAAGAAAAACATCACAAATAAGAAACATGAGTTTAATATTTGTTTTTGACAAAAAAGTAAGTTCACATTCAAAAGCATTTCTTCTAAGATTTTCTTGTATTTGGCTTCAATACATTCATGACTCTAACATCTCCTGTCGCCAATGACAGTAGAATAAATGTTATGTTATATAGCTTATTTCTTGACAAGGGACAAGTGCTGCTTCTAGAAATGTATTGATGGATAAATTCAAGTTTAAAGCCAAATACTACCATATTAATTTCATTATGTATTAATTTTTAATAAAGAACATGGCTATGTAAACAAGGTCTCTATAAGTATGGATTTTAATTATGACTGAAGGCTCTGGTGTCCTTTTTTTTTTCTTCATTTTTTTTTTCCTGTCAGACAGTCATTAGTCCTGATGTCTAACAACTTGTTAGAGTATGTTATGTTAGAGTATTTAATCCTGCCCAACTTTCTAAAGATGCATCGGTTATTTATTTATGAAAATAAAATTTTAAAAAATCATCACTTATTGTGGAGAATATATGACAGGATAAAGTGTGGGAGTAAGGGTCTATGTGGAGACTGAAGCAGATGGACAGAGAATATGTATAAAAAAAAAAAAGGGACAACAAGGATTGTTCTGACAAATTCGACTAAAATCTCAAAGACAAGCCAGGAAAAGACAATGTTTTATGTTTCCACATAGAATTTTGTTGCCTTCTACCTGCCACAACTTTATAAGAGTTGTCGTCATACTTCTGTCATGAAATTGCCTGATTTCTAAATTCTTTTGGGACTGCTCAAAAGAATACTTGCGTTCAGGCACCGGACAGTGAGATAACATAACACAACAGATTCCTCAGTTTCAGCACAACTGTTCTCTGATCGATCAGACAATTGTTACATAAAAAGAAACTGACGTCTTATCATAGGGCGCGTCGGTTGAAAAATCATTCAACACTTAGCCAAGCGATGAAGTTTTATGTCAACAACAGTTTTGTAACGGGAACCAAAGGACAGCTTCGCACTTTATGTTATTACATATAGCGAATTAACCCATATCATAGTTAATGAAAGCAGTTAAACCTTCCAGACATCATTCTAAACGGTATATTATGTCTCGAAATGTGCCAATGTAGCATTAGCATGCAGTGCTAATCGTGCTAACATATAAAGAGCAAATATAGTCGTTCTAAAACAACAATCAAGTTCGATCATTGTACTTAACCAAATGAACAATGATTTCATGATGATAAGTGTTGATGAGAAGAACACATAATTACCTGTCCGACAACAAAGTAGCCACCATAACATCTGTTTAAAGTCCCTCAGACTCACGTAGTTTTTGCCATCACTGAAAAGCAACACCAATGTTTACTCTGGTTTTTGCTCTTTCTTTGTCCAAACGTAATTTGTTTTCTAAAACTTCAAATGGGTTTTTTCTTTTTCCAAGTTTGTTACTTTGTCCTGAACCTGACGTGGAACCAGCCGGCGGCTGTTTCTCCTTCTGTGACATGGTAGAGCGGCGAACACTGCAGCAGTGGTGCTTTGCCGTAATATGTCTCAGTTTTTTCGGATCACAGAAGCCATATAAATGCAGAAGTCCATATGTCTGGAGAGACTGTCCAATCATTCCTTTCGGACCGAACCATTTGATTGGTTGATGTTTTTAGACAAATACGGGAGAACCACTTAATTATTTTTTTTCCGTTTTTTTTTTTTTATCTTCACAAAACATTTTTTAATGGGCACGATAAAAACATGTTAAGCTAATTTGTTATGCAAAATGAGTATAGCAGCTTTGACAGCCCACAATTTATAACTTTCACATCAGATAATTTGATTTTTGTTCTTCAAAATATGACTCAAAGAAAATGATACAAATTGTTGTTAGCAACTAATTCATTAATCAACTAATAGTTGCAGCTCTTGGTTATTTATCATTATGGTCAAGTCTTGGCTCCTTGCACATTGAATTGTGATGAGGATTGTCACAGATTGAGGACATATACTTATTGAGTAGACCAAACATGATTTGAGTTGTTGTGTCTGATCTACTTAAAAAAGGTAAGGCAACTTTTTGCATCACTTTATTATGTAGATAAAGAAAAGCTACTCTTTGTGTAGACTACTTGATTTTTTTGTGTGTAAGAAATAAGTTTTGGTAGTAATTCCTCTCTAATTATAGGCCCATCTCCAAACCTACGTTTATTTCAAAAGTTTTGGAGAAAGTGGTCTGTTTTCAACTTCAGTAGTTTTTAGAAACTAATAACGTCTGGGAAAAGTTTCAATCAGGCTTTAGACCAGGACATAGCACTGAAACAACTCTCTTGAGAGTCTACAATGATATTCTTTTATCAGTTGATTCAGGAAACTCTGCAGTTTTGGTTCTTTTGGATCTCACAGCAGCTTTTGATACCGTAGATCACAATATTTTGCTCTCCGGGCTGGAACCTCTGGTTGGGATTAAAGGGTCAGTGTCACGTTCTCGCTAGGAGAGGTTCTGGCCCAATTTCAGACTCACACACGGACACAAGCTCAGGTGAAAAAGGTGAAAGTTTATTTACAAAATGTGAATGTGAAATTGACAACGGGGATTGTTCTCTGGAAGCTCTGGGACTGGGGAGGAGAAAAACAGTTGGAAATGTCACAGGGGAAAACACTCACGGGAGAGCTGAGGATGATGAACACGGGGGAAGGCAGGTCCAGTGGTGTGTCTGTGAAGGGAGATGGAATCCTGGAGGTGTGTGTCGGGTGAGCGGGCTGGAGAGCTGGCAGGCTGATGGCGGAGATGAAGCAGGGAAGTCCAGGGAGAGTCACAAGGAGGAACACAGGAGGTCACGAGGAGTGCAGGGGTGCTCAGGTGAGACACAGGGATAATCCACGAGAACAACGAGATAATCCAGGGGGGCACAGAGACTCAGGAACACGGGAACTCGGAAGGAGGTTGCTCGGGAGGACTGAGGAGTGAGAGCTCTGGGTGTAATCCTGGAGAGAAGACAGGTTACTCGGAAACAACAAGGAGAAAACTCAGAACATTAAACTATCAATATCACTAGGAAACTCGGAAGAATATAACACTAGGAAACTCGGAAGGACGGCTTAAGGTGTGTTACCGTTTAGGTCAACAACCAGGCGTCGACTGAGAGTCTGCCTGCAATTTAAATACAGCTCCCACTCCTCATCAGTCCTGATCTCCGCCAGCTGTGATCAATCAGCCTGCTCTGGCTCTCCACGAAGATGATATCTCTGAGAAGAGAACTCACCCGACACAGAAAAACCACAACACAGACACAGAGCACTGGACATGACAGTCAGCTCTCTCCTGGTTTAGGTCCTACCTTACCGGCAGGAGTTTTTCAGTCCATCTTGAAAACTGCTCCTCCTCAAAAGCTCCGCTCTGTTCAGGTGTTCCCCAGGGATCTATTCTGGGACCTTTATTGTTCATCCTATATTTACTTCCTCTTCAAAAAGCATGCCATACCTTTTCACTGTTTTGCTGACAACATCTACGTCTACATGCCTATAGATTCTTCTGATAGAAACTCCTTGAGACCTCTTTTAGACTAGCTGAGATAAAAACTTGGCTCTCACAATTTTTTTAACTTAAAATCAGAAAAAACAGAGCTACTCTGGTTTGGCAAACAATACTCTTTTGACCTTGCCGCTGAGTCTCTTATCTGCCCATATCCACCCTATAGTTAGAAACCTCGGTGTCCTCATCGATGGCAGTTGTAAATTAGATAAACAGATCAGAGCAGTTATCAAGTTCAGCTTTTATCAACTTCGACTCATCGCTAAGGCAAAGCCATACCTCCCAGCTAAGGACCTTGAAAAAGTTGTCCATGCCTTTATAACATCTCGCCTGGACTACTGCAATTCCCTCTATGTTGGCCTCGATCACTCCTTGATTCACAGATTACAAGTCGTCCAGAACGCAGCAGCTCGTCTTTTAACTGGTGGCAAGAAATATGAGCACATAACTCCTATTTTAAAATCTCTTCACTGGATTCCAGTCAGCCATTGTATTAATTTTAAAATTGCATTGCTCACTTTTAAAGCTCTACATGGGCTGGCTCCTTCCTATCTCTCCAATCTTCTTCACTGTCATAGCCCGCTGAGGACTCTTAGATCTACAAGCCAGTGTTTGTTGGCTGTCCCTAAATCCAGGCTTAAACGCAAAGGGGATCGTGCCTTTGCTGTTGCTGCTCCCAAATTATGGAACACATTACCGCAAACCGTTTGCTCTGCTCAGTCTGTTCAGGCTTTTAAATCTCAGTTAAAAACACATCTGTTCTCTATAGCCTTTTGTTAATTTTACATTGTCACAAACTTTTATTTTTCTTGGCTTTGTGAGAATTTGAACTAATCCAATTTTGTTTTATTATTTTTTATGTATTTATTGTTGTTCTGACTGTCCTATGCCCCGTAAAGCACTTTGGTCAACTGTTGTTGTTTTTAAATGTGCTATACAAATAAAATTGAATTGAATTGAATTGAATTGAATTGAATTGAATTGAATTGAATTGAGTTGAATTAATTCCAACTTAATTTTGCAAGTAAAGAAACCTTGGTTTTATTAAGTAGATGTTACTCAGAAAATTAAGTTAACTCATTTGATAAACTACGTTGGCTTTACTTGAAAATGTAAGTTGATTTTACTTACTAAATTCAAGTTGTATTTACTTTAAAACCATAGGTCTTACAATAAATTAAGTATCTTATACAAAGACTAGTCTTGCTTTATCTACATAATAATAATAATAATAATAATAATAATAATAATAATAATAATAATAATAATGCATTTTATTTAAAATCGCCTTTCAAAACACCCAAGGATACTGTACAGCCAGATAGATAAAAACAATTTAAAAACAACAACAACACAGAATAAAACCAAACAAGGACAATATTGAGATGGAGGGAGTGACTAGGTAATGTAAGATTGTCTGAACAGGTGAGTTTTGAGTCTGGATTTGAAGAGTGGAAGCGTGTCTATGGAGCGGAGGTCTGAGGGGAGAGAGTTCCAGAGGTGGGGGGCAAATCGGCTAAATGCTCGATTCCCCATGGTGACAAGACGGGCAGGGGGCACAGAGAGCTGGAGATTGGAGGAGGAGCGGAGTGCGCGGGCAGGCATGGAAACATGGAGGAGGTCAGAAGTGTATGGTGGGGCCAGGTTATGAAGTGCTTTGAATGTGATGAGGAGTATTTTGAAGTTGATTCTCTGTTTTATGGGGAGCCAGTGGAGTGTTGAAGGACGGGGGTGATGTGCTGAATGGTCGGGGTGCGGGTGATGATGCGGGCTGCAGAGTTTTGGAGGAGCTGCAGTTTCTGGAGGGATCTGTTGGGGAGACCGAAGAGAAGTGAGTTGCAGTAGTCAATCCGGGAGGTGACGAGACTGTGGACAAGGATGGCAGTGGTGTGAGGGGTGAGAGAGGGGCGGAGACGAGAGATGTTACAGAGATGGAAATAAGCAGAACGGGTGATATTATTGATGTGGGATTGAAAAGACAGTGTGCTATTGAGGATGACACCCAGACTCTTAACCTGAGGGGAGGGAGAGACATTGAAGTTGTTGATAGAAATGGAGAAACTGTTGGATTTGGAGAGAGTGGAGGGGGTGCCTACTAGGAGGACTTCTGTTTTAGAGCTGTTAAGTTTGAGGAAGTCAGAAGAGAACTAGGAATGAATTTCCTGTAGACAGAGGGTAAGGGAGGATGGCGGAAGTGATGCAGATGGTTTTGTAGAGAGGTAGAGCTGGGTGTCATCCGTGTAGCAATGAAAGTGGATATTGTGTTTACGGAAGATGTAACCAAGTGGAAGCATGTAAATAATGAAGAGGAGTGGCCCCAGGACAGAGCCCTGGGGCACACCGACAGAGACAGTAAAAGTGTTAGATTTGTGGGATTTGAGTTGGATGAATTGTGAGCGACCAAAAAGATGGGAGGTGAACCAAGAGAGGGGGGTGTGCGTGATGCCAATGGCTGAAAGTCTGTCAAGGAGAGTGTTATGAGAAATGGTGTCAAAAGCTGCTGTGAGATCCAGAAGAATGAGAATTGAGAGTAAACCATAATCATAAGCAGGTCGTTAGTGATTTTAAGGAGTGCTGTTTCAGTGCTGTAAAGTGGACGGAAGCCGGATTGAAATTGCTCATATAGATGGTTAGTGATGAGATGATTGTGGAGTTGAGAGGCAACAATCTTTTCGAGAATTTTGGAAATGAAAGGGAAGTTGGAAATGGGGCGAAGGTTATTGAAATTAGTGGGGTCCAAGCCAGGTTTTTTCAGGATGGGTGTGACAGTGGCAGTTTTGAGAGAGACAGGGACAGTACCAGAGGTTAGAGAAGAATGAATGATGTTGGTGATGAGGGGAGCAAGTAAAGAGAGGCAGGTTTTAATGACAGCTGTAGGGAGTGGATCAAGTGGACAGGTGGAAGATTTTGATTTGAGAATTAATTCAGAGATGGCTTGGACAGAGGGGAGGAAAAAGTGGGAAAATTTAGTTGTGTGGGATGAGAGAGAAGCAGTGGAGTCCACTGCAGAGACAGCAGCTCCAAATGAGGTCAAGTGTTTGTGGATGTCAATAATTCTGGATGTGAAAAAGGACATGAGAGAGTTGCAGAACTCTGTGGATTGCATGTGGTGGGGGAGAGAGTCAGGGGTTTTTGTAATGTTGGTGAGCAGAGAGAAAAGGGTTTTAGAGTTGTCTTGATTGGAATGAATTAGACCAGAGTAGTAAGCAGATTTGGCAGTGGAGAGATTGTCCTTGTATTGCATCACGTGATTATTGTACATTTCTTTGTGTATGGTGAGTCCATTTTTATTGTAGAGTCGTTCTAGTTGTCGTCCTTTGAATTTGAGCAGATGGGAGAGCAGGGGTGAACCAGGGTGCGCAGTGGGTGAATGTGACAGATCTGGTTTTCAGTGGGGCATGACTATTGAGGAGGGTATGGAGATTGTTGTAGTAGTGGGAGAGAAGGTCATCGGGTGGGCTATTGGCGTTAGTGCTGGGAAGGTTGTCAATGTCGGAGGAGAAGTTGTCAGTGCTTATGTCCTTGGTTTTATGGAATGAAATGGTGCGGGGGAGGAGGATTTTGGAAAGTGACAGATTGATATTGAATGTAATGAGGTGATGGTCCGAATATGGGAGTGTGTGAGACTTGCAGTCAGAGGGAGTGACACCAGAACAACAGACTAAGTCCAAGTCCTTTAGAGTGGGTCAGAAAATTAATGTATTGATGTAGTCCAAAACTTGCTAAACATGATGAAAAATCTCTGGTAAGAGTGTTGCTGTTATTGTCCACATGGATAATGAAGTCCCCAAGGATTATTGTATTTTGAGACAGAGATGAGAGATGAGTGAGGAGGGATGAAAAGTCATTTAAAAAATCCTTGTTGTATTTTGGTGGGCGGTAGATGGTGGTAATAGTTGTAGATGGTGGTAATAGCTGTAGATGGTGGTAATAGTTGTAGGAGATGGTCCAGGCAGCAGAGAGGCAGTGTACTCGAAGGAAGAAAACACAGGAGCAGCAGGCACAGGAACGACTTTCCAACTCTCGCGGTGTAGCATCGCGAGACCTCCGCCCCAGCCGCACACACGGGGCTGGCAGATGTAAACAAACCCCGGTGGAGCGGAGTCATTCAGAGAGGCAAAGAAATCAAGCTTACGGTCTACAAGGACATCGCGGACCAGATGCCCCTTGCTGCTAAGAGAGCGGATGTTAAAGAGACCGAAGCTGACGGTGGTGGAGTTACTCTTGGCCGTGGAGTTAGCCAACCTAGCCAGGCTGGCCAGGACACTGTGGTCAACATCCCGACCAGCGGTTCGTGAGCGGCGACGTGCAGTGGACCGAAAGGATTTTATTGTATGAGAGTCACTGAAATGATACTTGCGGCGTGATCCACGGTGGATGTATCTCCGCCGGGGCTGGATGGCGATGACCGGCGGGATGACAAGCCCAGGAGGCGGTGGTGGCGGTGCAGTGGAAATGTGGTGTCGAAGTTTTAAAAGTTCAGCAGCAGAGTACTGGAGGAGAGCGTTGGCTTGTAAGTGGACGATCTGATGCAAAAAGTTGTCTTACCTATTTTAAGTAGATTATGGTCAATATTTTTTTCAGGGTAATGTCTTTCAAATGGTACTGACACAGTTGCTTCATGTACAGTATATATAATTTTTCATAAGGATTTGACCTGATGTTGACAGAGAGACTCATTGGATGTTTTTCAATTAAAATATTGTCATCATTGAATGAGAACCAGTTCCATTAGCAGCCATACATGCCCACACCATGACACTACCACCAACATGTTACACTGATGAGGTGGTATGTTTAGGATCATGAGTTCCTTTCCTTCTCCATACTCGTCTCTTCCCATCACTCTGGTACAAGTTGATCTTAGTCTCATCATCCATAGGATGTTGTTCCAGAACTGTGAAGGCTGTTTTAGATGACGTTTGACCTTCCTGTTTTTGAGGTTTAATAATGTTTTCCATCTTGTGGTGAACCCTCTGTATTCACTCTGGTGAAGTCTTCTCTTGATTGTGGACCTTGACACACGTATACATCTACCTCCTGGAGAGTGTTCTGGATCTGGCCAACTGTTGTGAAGGGTGTTTTCTTCACTAGGAAAAGAATTATTCGGTCATCCATCACAGTTGTTTTCTGTGGTCTTGCTGGTCTTTTGGTGTTGCTGGGCTCACCGGTGAGTTCCTTCTTTTTATTTGTTCCAAACAGTTGTTTTTGCGATCTCTCTGATGGGTTTGTTTTGTTTTTTCAGCCTAATGATGGCTTGTTTCACTGATAGTGAAGCTCTTTGGATCTCGTCTTGAACGTTGACAGCAACAGATTCCAAATGCAAAAAGCAGTCTGGAAATGAACTCTGGACGTTTTATCTGCACATAATAATTGGGATAATGAGGGAATATCACACACACACACACAGCTGGAACAGCTGAGAAGACAATTGTCCCATTACATTTGGGTAATTAAACCCAATCGGCTGGTTCCTTAGATAGGAAATGTTTTATTGCTAATTGGTTGATTTTTCTGTAAAGTTCCTTGAAATTACTTTGTTATGAACTGGCGATTTATAAATATATAAACTTGAACTTGAAACAGAATTGTTGTCTAGTTCTAAAGACTTTTTTAAACAAACTTGATATGGCTGACTGGAGAGACTGACTGAATATCACAATTTCATGTTTTACAATAAAAGATATGCATCTTTTTTGTATGAACATACAGTTAATTAAAATATTTTTTTATTTAGAATTTAACAATTTTAAACAAATGTAGTTTATAAAGATTTAATTTGCAGATAAAATATCTATGTTATGTCTGACTTCATTGCCCTTGACAGCCTGTGCCACTGTGCTTTACATCAGCACCACCTAGTGGCTCTTTAGAAGTCTTCACTTTACAGTTTTTCTCAAATGCTAAAGCACAAAAGCCAATCCTCTAAACCAAATGACCAGTTGTCTAAACACATTTACTACATCTAGTCATCGTTTTCCAGTATCATAAACACATTTCACATGAAGACACAATTCACAAAACACAATCCTTCGTTCTCATAAATCTAAACACATTTTTCTTGCTAAAACACAAGTTGCAAAAGAATTCTGCTCATATTCTCAAATGAAAGCTCATGTGATGTGAAATGCTTGCCACAGTCAGCAATATTTGAACACAATGAACACACCTGGCGTCGTTCATTACACACAACAACTCATAATTGAAGACACTTGTTGCTAATGCTGTGACCACATGTATAAAAGCAAGTTCAGAGTGCACAGTGTGCTGAAGATTCCAAACAAACACAATGGATGAAGGCAGAGTCAGGGGAAGAGGAATTTGAGTTAGCGGAGGGAGAAGAGCTAAACTCTGCAGTGGAAGTTTATTCTGAATCTGTAATTATAAAACACTTTCACGTGAAAAACATGAACAGAAATGTTGTTGTACAATAAAAGCTCTTGCACTTGTAAAGTGCTTTTTAATGCAGACGACCCTCGAAGAGCTTCACATAAACCCATTCACTTACATGTTCAGTGATGATAAGCTACATGTGTGTGTCTGTGTACTTGTCTGTGTGTGTGTGTCTCTGTGTCGGCATGTGTGTGTCTGTATGTTTGTATATGTGTCTGTGTGTGTGATGGGAGAGCAGCTGTAGACCCATGAAGCTGTTACTCTCTCTGTTTTGTGGCTTTGTGTCCTGGTGTTCAAACAATCATCTCATCTTGAATGTGAACAAGACAAAGAAGATGACTGTGGATTTTAGGAAGAGCAGCAACGTGCCAAAACCCATTTCCATCATGGAGAAGAAGTGGAGGTGGTGGAGGAGTATAAATACCTGGTGTTCACCTGGACAACAGACTGAACTGGAGACACAACTGTGATGCTGTTTTTAGGAAGGGACAGAGCAGACTGGACTTCCTCAGGAAGATTAGATCCTTCAATGTTTGCAGCAAGATGTTGAAGATCTTTTATAAGTCTGTTGTGGAGAGTGTGATCACACCTGTAGTCACCTGTTGGGGGCGGAGCATCATTTTATTTAAGCTATATTAAAGACAGCATGTTTACTCAAATGAACAAATACCACATCTAATCAGTGCTTAATTTGTAAATCAAAAGTTACCGGAACGCAAATAGCGCTATGAGACCAGAATTCACTGAGGCCAAACTGATACTGGAACGCACGCACGTACATGACCGTCGGACCAGACCAAGCAGTGTGTAACCTGCCGGGGGGTGTAAATTGTCAGGCAGGGCTAGAGAAAGTGATGATAAACCCAGAAGAAGTAAGTTATACTGCCTTTATGGTATTCTGATGCCACTGTTATTTATCCCAACTGGCGCCGTTAACGGATCCTAGCAAACAGTTACCGGAACACACCCTTTCAAAATAAGACAGTTCCCGGATCTTGTTCCGGCAGGATCCGGGTCAAATTAAGCCCTGGATCTAATGATAATCTAATGATACTACTACTACTACTACTGTCATTTAGCAGACGCTTTTATCCAAAGCGACTTACATTGAGAGAACATACAAGCAAGAATTCAAAGAGAAGGAAAAAAATATAAGGAGGCGGACTGTTTGGAGTCCAGTTTAATTCCGACGCTGATACATCAAGTGTAACAATTTTTTTT
>SSNP01000141.1:363364-395864 GCA_006937955.1 Pachypanchax playfairii
AGAAGAGCGGTTTCAGTGGAATGGCCTCGCTTAAATCCTGATTGATAAGGATCAAGTAGGTCGTTGTCGTGGAGGAACTGTGAGACTTGAGTGAAAACGGCTCGCTCTAGGATCTTGGACATGAACGGTAGGAGCGAGACTGGCCGGTAGTTTCCTACCTGGGCCGGGTCGAGCGACGGTTTTTTCAGCAGCGGAGTGACAGTGGCTTGCTTGAAAACTGAAGGAAAGATGCCAGTTTTCATGGAAGAGTTTATAATGTGGGTTATTGCAGGTTTGACAGCAGGAAGAATGCTCAGCAGGATATCTGTAGGAATCGGATCCAGAGGACACGTGGTTGGGTTAGATTCCACTACGAGTCGGGAGACTTCGTCCTCATTCAGTAAGCGGAAGGAGCAGAGCGATTGACCGGAGGAAGGATGGACCAGACTGTGATTGTCAGGCTCAGAAAACTGATTTTTAATGGAGGCGATTTTGTCGGTGAAGTAGGTGGCGAACATGTCTGCAGTCAGCCCGGTGGGTGGCTGAGCAGGTGGAGGACGGATAAGAGTATTGAATGTCTTGAATAGTTTTCCCATGCTAGGAGCATTTTGGATTTTGTTTTGATAAAAAGCTATCTTGGCAGCCTTTAAGCAGGATGTGAAGCTAGAGAGCTTTTGCTGGTATTCGGACAAGTCAGAGAGATTTTTGGATTTGCGCCATTTCCTTTCAGCTGCTCTCAGACCAGCTCTGTGATCCCTCAGAGTGTCTGTGAGCCACGGACTAGGACGCTGCCGGGCGGCCAGCTTTGACACACGAGGGCAGACTTCGTCCAGAGAAGAAGCTAGTGCGGAGCAGAGCGTCTCTGTTGCGTCATTTACAGGCAGAGTTGAGAGCACCGAGTAGGAAGGGAGGGAGGAGCAGACATGCTCCGATAGCTGCGAGGGAGTGAGAGATTGAAGGTTTCTGCGGTAGGAGACAGTCTTGCGTTAGGTACGTAAGGGATGGAGATGCAGAATTTAATCAGGAAGTGGTCTGAGAGGTGCAGCGGTGTGACTTGCACGTTACCTGCAGTGCAGTTTCTGGTCAGTACCAGGTCCAGTGTGTTGCCAGCTCTGTGTGTTGGGGGAGTCTGGACCAGATTGAGATTGAAGGAGTGGACCAGGGCCAGAAAGTTATGAGCTTGCGTTTTATCAATATGAATGTTCATGTCGCCCATAACTATTAAAGGGGAGTTATCATCTGGAATGTCGGATAGGATTGTGTCCAGTTCATCCATAAATTGCTCCATGTTGCCTCCCGGAGGGCGGTAAATAACCAAAACATAGGCAGCAACGGGCTTAGAGATTCGTACTGCATGAAATTCGAATGAGGAGCAGGTAGTAGTGGTTTGCAAGGAGGAAAATTTCCACATTTTGGAAATCAGGATGCCTGTACCGCCTCCTCGCCCAGCAGGACGAGGAGTGTGTGTGAATTCTGCATGAGAAGAGAGGGCAGCCGGTGTTGCTGTGTTGTCAGGACGGATCCAGGTCTCGGTCAGGGCTAGGACCTGTATATCGGAGAGGTGCGGCAGAGAACTGATGAACTCTGTTTTGTTAACTGCGGACTGACAGTTCCAGAGGCCGAGGGTAACGGAGGCAGTGGCAGCCCGACACGCCATGGGCTGGATGAGGCAGTGCGGATTACATTGTCTATAGAGAGTGCGTCGAGGTCTGTGCCCAACTATGACTGGGATGTGTGATTTGCACATGGTGTCTGTGTAGTGGTTTGTAATTACTTTGCTCGGTGGACTCACGCAGGTAGACTCGCAGGTCTTGACCCTCTGTGGTCTTAACCCATGTGGGACCAAACTCGCTGACGCCTCGCTGACGCTCAGCCTAATGTGTCTGGCTATATACCTAACAATCACACAGTTGATTGGCTAAGCTAATTGCAACAGGCTGACACCTGCGTGACCGCCCCAGTATTACGTAACCCGCGTCACCAGTTTCGCCCGGAAGTAAACAAAAATCGAAACCACCACACCTGAATTATCTGTTACCTTGCTCTACTGAAATCCCTGCTTGTTCTGCCGTGAACAGTAAGTTACTCGCTTTTAAACGGGATTTTTTTTCGCCTCAAATCACGTGACCCGCGTCACGTATTACGTAACCCGCGTCACCAGTTTCGCCCGGAAGCAAACGAAAATCGAAACCACCACACCTGAATTATCTGTTACCTTGCTCTACTGAAATCCCTGCTTGTTCTGCCGTGAACAGTAAGTTACTCGCTTTTAAACGGGATTTTTTTTCGCCTCAAATCACGTGACCCGCGTCACGTATTACGTAACCCGCGTCACCAGTTTCGCCCGGAAGCAAACGAAAATCGAAACCACCACACCTGAATTATCTGTTACCTTGCTCTACTGAAATCCCTGCTTGTTCTGCCGTGAACAGTAAGTTACTCGCTTTTAAACGGGATTTTTTATTTTTTTTTTCGCCTCAAATCACGTGACCCGCGTCACGTATTTCCGCCCCAGTATTACGTAACCCGCGTCACCAGTTTCGCCCGGAAGTAAACAAAAATCTAAACCACCACACCTGAATTATCTGTTACCTTGCTCTACTGAAATCCCTGCTTGTTCTTTGTGGTTATTTCTTAAGTATTAACCAGTAATATCAAACATTTTATATCTAAAAAACATCAGGAAACACTGATTAACAGACCTTTCAATCTGTCTGTATTAAAATTCAGGTGGTTCCGGCTCCTTCCGTCAGGCTTCGGCAGCAACTCATCATATTCATTATTCAAATTTGCTGGACTCTGATTGGCTAACAAACTAGCCTATGAGAGCAAGGTATACTGTTTCCTGCTCCGCTGTGCATGGTAACATCAGACTTTCTCTCTTCCTGTTTACATGTTACCTCTCTGCAACACGGCAGAGTCACACTGGAGCTAATCTAAACATGTCAATCCCAGCTCAAGACCGCCACCCCCCAGGTGCCCACGTGACGCCTCCTTTCTAGCATTTTTTTAAACAGCAGTTAAAAGGCAGGATGATAATTTAGAGGGGGGGTGAGTTCCTCTTTAAACTAGATCCTGTGTATTGGGAGAAGAAATCATTTTACATGATTAATAACTTGATTAAATATAATAATTAAAACGTTAAGATACTTACGATCATAATATCCCTTGACGGTGCAAACCAAGCTAAAGAGCTGAATCACCCAACAGAATCCTTTTTGCATTTCAAACACAAAAACACATGCCAGAATCTGAAACACACAAAGACACAAAAATCCCAGTTTTCAAAGCTTTTTTCCTTTACGAGGACATTTTACATTAAACTTTAGAGCAGAAGCATTCAACAGTCTGTGGAACGAGCGTGTAACTGGTATCAGAACACAGTGGAATAAAAGAATTCCGTGTATAAAATAACGTCTTAGAATTACTTTTTTCTAACATTATATGTGCAGTTACATGCAGATTCCAAGAGTTCCACTTACAGACAGCATATTTTTAGATATAATAACAGCCACGTTGTAGATAATGAGACAGTCCCAGAGAATCAGACGGGTTCTCGAGGATTTGATTAATAACTTGGTTCCAAACAGCAGAAAGAAGAAGGAGGCGAGCAGGTAGCCCAGTCCGAACACAGAGATCCTCGTGGCCCCCGTGATGAAGACGACTGACAGCACAAACCAGAAGAAGTAACGAAACACCAGAACTTTAGCCATGTCCAGGTAACTCCTAAAAAAACAGAGTAAAACAAGTGATAATAAACATAACGTGCAATAAATAGAAAACAAAAAACAAAAGATTGGCTGAAAGGAAATAGTAAAACATGGATGATGCTGGACAGTTTCCCTCCAACCTGTCTACCTCAGTCTACTAACACACCTGCTCTTTTATGTCCACATTAGCGTCTAGATCTGGACTAAGTTCTGGAGTCCCAATCCTTTTTGTGATGTCATCTGGTCTGTCATACTGAATGTTTTCAGAGCCACACATCAAACACAGTAATGAGCTGCATGTAAAGAGACACTGATAGTATTTTATCTATAAAAACTTCCAAACTTTTATAAAATCAGGTTTGATGAATCTTGATTTTTTATTTTTATTCTGAAACAAGCATCAGAATCAACGCCGTGTCTGTCTGTTCCAGATAAATGGAACGTTACAGAACATTCAGGAACTGGTGAATCTTTGGGGGCGTGTCCCTTTTCGTTGTAGGATATTTCAACACCTACACCATGTGACTTCACACCTGTGGAAGGTAACAACAGGAGAAATGTTGGGAAGTGAGATTTACCTGCAGTTGATGAAGTTAGGTGCGGGGTTGAACAATCGACCCTCCATTGGCTCGGGATCGTCCGTGTTCTCCCCCGCTAGAACCATCCACTCCTCAACCTTCTCACACTCAAACACCTGCCACTGCTGGGACGCACACATCAGCAGCACGAAGTCCGCTGTGGACAAAACAACAGCTGATCTTTATCTAATGTTGGATAAGTTGATAAACCAGGTAAAGTTTGAATTTTAAAACACAGGGTCAAACTGAAACTGATCTAATTTCATGTAAAATAATTAAAGCCTCTTTCAGACAGGCCATGAAAACAGGGAAAGTTCCCGGCTTCATCTGTTGTGCTTTTCTGTTTGAAAGCGCCGTTGCGGTGTCGGTCCGCATAATCTGGTCCGGGACTTATACTACTGAAGACCTAGTAATAAGAGCCGACTTTACATGGTACAGTGTTTGTATTCAGACCGACAGGAGATGTATAAGAACATGTGATTTACCCCTCCGACCAAAACACGAACCAAAACACTCAGTCATGTTCCAACGTTCCGACCAGAGCTCCAGATCTTCTCAAATCATTTGCCTTTGATCCTCGTTCAGAGACTGATCCGATCTCACCACCGTCCACTGATCCTGCTCATCATCCAGAAGTAAACTCACGCTGCTCGGCGTGATGGTGCAGCACACCGGAGCAGTGTGAGCTTACTTCAGGAGCCAGGTGGACGGTGAGCGAGCAGAAGCTGGAGTGGATGGCGGCGAGATCAGATCGGTCTCTGAACGAGGATAAAAGGCAAATGATGAGAAGATCTGGAGCTCTTGTCAGGAACGTAGGAAGAATGACTGAGCAATCAGCAGGTGAGACCTGAGGCAGGCACCGTGAATAGTTCCAAGTACACCTGGCTGCAGCTCCCCGCCCCCCCGAATTTCCTTGCTGTTTGAAAGCAGCCGAAAGGCAATGCTCCGAAAAAAAGTGTCTGAAAATACAACTCTGGTTAAAGACCCGATCGGATCGGCCGCAAACATTCCCAAACGTCTGTCTAAAACGGCTTTAGATGCACAAACAGAAAGAGAAACAACTGACCTATCAGGTTTCTGGAGTTAGGCACAGTGTAAAAATCAGGCAGATAGATCCACTTGATAAGACTAGAACTCATCAACAGCTGTGTGTTCCAGCGCCATGGGTAGTCTACAAACACAAGAACAGTACAGACAAGTCACGTTGATGTGAAACAAAGTAAAACTTCAGCTGCACAGTCAGTGATGCTAACACAGGTGTGTGCAGGCAGGTGGGTTAAAACGCCTGCTGCAGCGCAAAAATGTCCCCAGTTTGAAACAAAACCCTCACAACAGCTTCTGTCTCCATTTCCTCACCTTATTGATTACTTGCCTCTCCCTCTCCATTAAATCTCCCGATCATTAAAAGAGTTAAATAAATGAGCACTCACCTATGCAGAGAGCAGGAGGAATGCCCACACACAGCAGATATTGATAGATCATGAAGACGGACAGGAACAGACAGTACTTGGGCCAGATCTTAGCAATAGCTGCTCGTCGGCGCCTCACTAGAATCGCCACCAACCAACATCCGTGGATAATAACCAAGAAGTTCATTCGCTGGCCGATCACATTCACCATCATCAGGAAGCAGATCTTTTAAGAAATATATTTTATATTCAAAACATGTTGAATGATCAGTTTAAATAAACCATAGCTCATGAGACGACCTACCTCTAACCCAAACTTATAAAACATGTAATTGAGCAGATACTTGAGGCACGGGATGAGGCCATCATCTAAAGTGTCTCTGGTTGCAGACAGGAAGAGAGCGGGTATTTGTGGGGGGGAGCGTTGGAGCTGACGATAATGGTGAGTCTGGTGACGATACACTGTCGCCTCAAAGACCAACAATAAAAGCGCAATCAAATGGTTCTGCAACAAATATATGAGATTAAAAAATACATCAAAAACCACAAAGATCAAACATTGGTTGTGTTTTTATTTTATATTATCTACCTTACTGTATCCCAGCGCTGTAGCATCTTTCCTGATGCCAAACCACTTTGCTGGATCCACCGGTTCCTTATACAGTGTGGAGTTAATCATTTCCTCTGGTAACAGGCTGGTTTCGTTTGCCAGAGGCTGTGAATGACAAATTAAATGGAACCATAAACACCTTGTAACACAAAGTTAAGCTAACGTTGGACCTTTTAATAAGAATCCATCAGGTTCTGAAATGTATCCTGGAAACGACTGTCTTCATGTTTTTGTTTGTTTTGTGGTTGGATCTTCATTTGTTGCATCTTTTTTTAGAATTAATACATTTTCAGTTTTTATACATTTTCTTTAAACTTTAATGTGCAAAGAGTTTCACAAGTTTATTTTTACTTCTGCCTACCTCCCTTTCAAATTAGAATTGTAATGACAAAAAGTTAATGTAAATAAAATTTAATGTTTGAAATAAACAAACAAAGAAGAAGAAAACAATAGAAACAGGAAGCAGCCATGACGGTGATGGCTGCCCTGTGTTGTACTGAGACGGTTCCCAAATAAATATAAATTACAGTTCAGTTCAGACCTGCTGCCTCGCACCCTGGACCCATGACAGTTCCTGCAACTTTTATATTTTCATGATGACAGTTTATTTCTGTGAAGCGTTTAATGGTAAAGGTCCAGTTGGAAAAAGCTAAACACATCAAGACACAACACTTCAAGGCAAAGCTGTGATGTCGGTTATTGTGCTGGTGTCTTATGTGAAAACACTGATGCAGAACGGGGGGGGGGGAAGAGTTAAAGCAGCTGAAGACTGAAATCTGAAACTACTGATTTCCTTCCTTTCTTCTGCATAAAACCACGACGGCAGTTAAACACACGAGGATCAACATCTTCAGCTGTGGGATTTTACTCAGTGTGCTATCAGCTGGTGATGTAAGCGTCTTACCATGCTGCAGTTGTGGGAGTACTCATTAGGGTTGACAACACTGAGCTGGTATAACATTTTGCAGACTATGATGACACACACCCAAATCGTCGACAGGCAGGATGCCATTGGCCTGAAGCGACAGAAAGGCATCGCCAAAGACCACAAAACCACCAGAACCAGATTCATCACTGATGGCTGCAAAGACACAGAGCAGGAGAACACATCAGCAGATCAGAGAACAGCTGCAGGCTGCATATTATTAAAGTTTCATCTCAGGATGGAATTCCAGGAAGACGTTGATTTTTCTTTTAGTTTCTAAATATTGATTATCTGCACGTTTACCTCTTTGAGTGCAACCCACACAGTGAAGAAGGCCACCATCTTCAGAATGTGTTGCTCCAAAAGCCTCCAGAGAAACACTTGGACTTTGGTGAGGTTGTCAGAGAACTTCCTGGACAGAACCAGTAACCTGTCCATCACTAGACCCCATTTACTGGGCACCATCTCCTCTGAATGAGGGAGGAGAGAATGAATGAAAACAAATTCAACTCTCAGATCCGAGTCAGGATGAATTCTTTTAGCTTGAACTCAACAACATGAATAAATGAACATAAGATCTACTGAACAATCTTGGTTTTTATTCTGATAAACATACAGTTTGTTTAGAATGTTTGGATTTATTTACCTTCATCCTCAGATTTGTCCTCATTGTTTGGTTCTAGGTCTTCCTCCTCTGCATCCAGCACTAGATTATCAGAACTTACTTCCTCAGTTCTTTCTTTATTCTTCATTCTTGGGTAAAAACAAAATTCATTTTTGAAAAAAAGGATTTTAAAAAAGTAAGAATTTATTAACGAAAAAGACTTTAAGCAAAATAATCAGTGTATAAAAGTAAACAGATAGTAAGAGAACTAATAACAAGATTCCAGCCTCACATTTTTTTCCAGAAACGTAATTTTCAGTTTTTGTTTTTCAATATTTTAGGATCAAAGCAGCAAAACTCCCTTTGTTACTTTTTTTTTACTTAAAGCTGCATGAAGTTTGTGGCTTCTGCCAAAATATTAAGTATCAGGCTGGTTGTGGCCCTGAACGCATCACGGCTCAACAGTTGAATATATTTTGCTGTACAAATGGAACGAGCAGTTCAGTATTATCAACCAAATACATATTTAAATCCATCCTGTCAAATGTTTCCAAAACATTTACATTCAACATTTTAATGTTAAATTTAAAACCTTAAATCGGTTTGTTGTTCTCGTCTACATTACCATTCAGTAATAAAACATAAAATAAGATATTTTTAATAACGGGTGGAAAAAACTTTAAGTAATTTTAATAAACTGCTTGTTCATTTGAACGTCACACAAAGACACACATGAGAAACAACAGGAAGTGTTCAGGTTATATTACTTGTGTATTGGAATTACATGATCCAGATCAGTGATTCTCATGAAGGGTTTGTGGAAGTAGTGCAGCTGCAGAATACAAGCCAGCAGGAAGAACCCAGGGATCACGATGCTGGTGAAGAGTTCAGACAGAGCGAACGTCTCCAGGCCGATCGCAGCGAGCCTACGAGTGACAAATAATAACATTCACATTGTTTCAGCTTGAATATTTGTCTTATTATTTGACTTAGTAATTATCCTCTAAATCTAAAAGCATGTAGACAGGAAGAACCTGGGTTGACAGGAAGCAGGTGGTTTCTGTTGACCCTGAATGATCTGAACTGTTCATGTACGTACTGTTCATCTTTAAATCCAGTGATGTTTTTCCAGTATCCAGGGAAATCTTCAAACTGGTAAGTGTAGATGGTGATCAGCACCAGCATGGTGTATGCCACAACAAGCCACCAGAAGAGCTTCAACAGGTGCCTCCAAAGAGAGTAGTACACCTGAAGAACATCAAGGAGCTACTTATTAAGCTTAAAGAGGCCGTTTCATACACATTTCATGACTTTGTGGTTATTTCTTAAGTATGAACCAGTAATATGAAACATTTTATATCTAAAAAACGTCAGGAAACACTGATTAACAGACCTTTCAATCTGTCTGCATTAAAATTTGGGTGGTTCCGGCTCGTTCCGTTAGGCTGCTTCGGCAGCAGCTCGTTCATATTCATTATTCGAATTTGCTGGACTCTGATTGGCTAACAAACTAGCCTATCAGACCAAGGTATACTGTTTCCTGCCCCGCTGCGCATGGCAACAGCAGACGTTGTGTCTAACTGTTTGTTACGTCTTATGCTAACAGCTTTTAGCTAGCAGCATGCTAGGTGTGGCTTCAACTGCAGGAGCTGATGAATACTAACGAACAAAGGAGTTGTGATGAAACAGATACAGGCCGTTTGGACTTAGGAGAACTCGGGTTTTATCTCCACCTGCGTAGTTTGAGAGATTAAAACTGAAAGAGAAGTTGTTGACCTGTTTTCACCCACTATGAAGGTAAGAACACCTGTGGAGCTAAAATATTCAACAGAAACCTCAGAAAAACTGTTTTTAATGGAAGGGACTATTTAAGGATTATTTGTTGTTGTGAGATGACATGATGGGGAATAAGCTGCTTGTTGGAGATCTTGCTGATGCTTTCTAGTATTCAGTATTTTTCTGTTACTATGTTCCTTCTAGTATTTCAATCTCCCATCTGCCCATTTTTTATCTTCTCACCTGTAAAAAAAACATTTTTTTAAGAGAAGAATGGTAAAAAATGTTTTTTTTTCCTACCTGATACAAACACAGGCAGAGCAGAAAGAGCAACATGTAGATGATTTTGTATGCAACAAGTTTTCCAGCAAACGAGACCATGATGAACATCCCTCCACACACGTAGATCCAGTATTTGGCATAGCAGCTCATCACCATGCTTCCCAGAACCTTCAGCACCGATTCGTTACCTGCTCCTTCCTCTGACAGGTGGGAAGTTCAAGAAGAAAAAAACTGTCAAATAGCAAAATTAAAGCAAATTTCTCAAAAAACCCCACTGGGGTGAATGTAACACTTATCACTACAATGTTTGTGATTCAGGGAGTTCATGTGAAAAAAAGGTAATTTTTAAAAGATTTAAAAAATCCTGAAATGAGGTTTTTAAAAAGCTGGAATGAAACAGATGTTCAAGTTACAACAAATAAATCTCTCGAAAGTGGCACACCCATGTTAGAGGCAGTTTCACTTCAGAACATGAGAGATTTAAAGGTGATATACCCGATTTCAAATTGTCTAGCTTAGACTGTCAACAAATGTAAACAAAGTCACCCCTCCCGTCAGTTGGACTTCCTAAGCCACGCCCCCCCAGGTTTGGAAACACACATAGCCCCAGAAGACGACCGAGTACAAGACACTGGTCCACAGTTCATTCAAGTACCGTAACATGGCGGAATCACCGGTAAGTTAAAACAATATAACAACAAACAACTGACATTAATTGTTACTTTGTCCTGAACCTGACGTGGAACCAGCCGGCGGCTGTTTCTCCTGCTGTGACATGGTAGAGCGGTGAACACTCCCAGCAGTGGTGTTCTACAGTAATAAGTCTCAGTTTATTAGGAGCACAGAAGCCAAATAAATACGGAACTCCGTATGGCTGGAGATACTGTCCAATCATTCCTTTCGGGCCAAACCATTTGATTGGTTGATGCTTTTAGACAAATACGGGAGAAACACTTAATTATTTTTCTTTGTCTTTTTTTTTAATCTTCAACATATTTTTCTCCATGCTGTGTTAAAACGTTTTTAATGGGCGTGAAAAAAATATGTTAAGTTAATTTGTTATGCAAATTAAGTATAGCAGCTTTAATGTCAAAATACATCTTTTTTATGTTTAATTCAATCCAAACAGCAAGTTTTGGTAAATCTTTTAAAAACAAACAAATAATTCTGAAACACAAGAGGTTTGTTAAATATTCCAAGATGGTAGTTAAAAGCTGTGTGTGTGTGTGTGTGTGTGTGTGTGTGTGTGTGTGTGTGGGTTTGTATTTCTGACCTCCTGAGGACCCGTTTCCTGACTTTTACTATCTTTCTGGGGTCCGAGGGTTCTTGTGGGGACCGAAGCCTGGTCCCCATGAGGGGGACTCCCCTTTTTAGGGTTAGGGGTTAGGTTTATAGGTATGGTGTGAATAGAGTTTTAGTTAGTCTTAGGGTTAGTTATAGATCAGTAATGGTTAAGGTTAGTAAAAGGGTTTGGGTTAGGTATAAATCTAGTTACTAAAATCAATGGAAGTCAATGGACGGTCCCCATAAGGATAACAAAACACACTTGTGTGTGTGTGTGTGTGTGTGTGTGTTGTGTGTGTGTGTGTGTGTGTGTGTGTTTGTGTAGACTAACCTCTCGTTGTGACTTCCTGCAGGGGTGTGGCCATTTTGCTCTGCCTCCTGAAGTTTTCCTTCACTGACTGTCGTACCAGCAGCCAGAAGGTTAAAGTAAATAAAAGCTTGAAATGAAAAAGATTAAAAAAAATACAAAAAGTGAGAACATTTCATTATCTCTAAAAACATTTTTTATAACTTTTTGTTAGCAACATTAGCAAATATTTTGATAGAGTATGATAAGATATGTTGTTTATGTTCAGTTGGGATTAAAATACATATTTATAAACTTTGCAAATCACTGCATTCTAGTTTTATTAATATTTTACAAATGTGCTGCAGAACTGTGTTTGTGTTGTTACAAGCTAACACAGTATTCAGATTCTGTCCTTGTATAAAAGGAGGAAAAAGCACCAACATACTTCCTGTTATTGAACATGAAAAATTAACACATCTGGAGTGAGATTCTTAGAACTAGCTGTAAAAGTCAAAAACATAAATCCTGTTTGTAACATTTTATCCATATTTTTCCCTCAAGAATTTATCTTATCTTTTTAAGAAGAGATACTGTACATGCACAGCACTGTAATCTTACAGGCACACCTAAATACTAAACTCAGGATACAAATACAGTCACAGGGGGATGTGTTCTAACATTAAGTGACCCAAAACACTCAACAGATTACTTCTTATTAAAATAAAAACAATGTCAATATGGAAAAGCTGTGTGATCACTCCATGATCCATCAGCTTGTAGAATCCCCTTCAGCAGCAGCAAACGCTCGCTGGTTGTTTTCTGTACGACTTTATCAGAGAAATTAAATTCCAACTTTTTTGTTATAACATTCCTTCAGTTCGTTGAGGTTTGCAGACTTTATTTTATGTGCATCTGTTATAAAGTCCTGTAACATCATCTTAGTCAGGTTCAGGTCTGGATTTTGACGGGATCACTGCAACACCTTGATGGTTTTCTACAACAGTCATTCTGTTGTAAATCAGCTGATGTGTTTGGATTATTTTTCTGTTTTATGACCCAGTTTGGTCCAGGATTTGGCTGCTGAACAGATGACCTCATGCTGAACTCTAGAACACAAAGGTCAGAGGTCAACTCTATGGCTGCAAGGTGTTCATGTCCTGTTGATGTCCTGAGAAGAAGTCCCCACCAGCATACCTCCACCACCATGCTAACAGCTGGTATGAGGTGTTTCTGTTGATATGCTGTGTTTGGTTTATTCTAAACATGGTGCTATGCATTGTGGGTAAATTTTGGTGTGTCCAGAATATTGTTGCAAAAGGCTTGTGATGCTTTCAGATGCAGCTTTGCAAATCCAGGCGTTTTTTTTTTTAGAGAAAGGAGGTTTTCAGCTGCAACCCTTCTGAACAGCACATGATTGTTCTGTCATGAACTTTAACCTTTAACCTATAAACTGAATCATGTGGATTCAGAGATGGAGCTCTTGGTTTCTGTTATTTGAGCATTTGGCAGTAGGACACTGAGAGGCACCTGCTTGGACGTTCAGTCCTAGAAAGATTGAAAACTGTATTAAATGGTACTCAGCTGTGATTAAAGCTGAAATCCAGAGTTTCTTCTAAGAGGCACCACTGAGGTGAAAAAAAAGTGTTATACCTTTAAATCCCGCCCCTTTGTTTTCATTAGCAAGCATCGGCTCTCAAACTTGCACAGGCGTCACCTTTGTTATGATGGACACTTAATGGGTAAGTTACATTTAAACAATTTATATGTTTATTTAAGACAGTCGCTGCTCCATGAGTCTTTGCAGCGTTGCAAACAACTCGTAAACAAAGGCCAACCACAGTTCTTCAGGATACGTGCTCACACGATTGGTTGACTGACGGGTGTACTATACAGATGTAGAATGCTATTTGCTAATGCTGGGAGGCGCTTAGTGAAAATTTAATGCACCCCTACGGGACAGTTAATGGAGACAGGAAAAAAAAAAGACATTTTTCCTACATTATATCACAGAACTGTGTAAGACTATCACTTTTATGGAGTTTCACATTGTTTGGAAATGACCTTTGACCCTTCCCAGATGGGCAGACACAGTTGCTATGCTGAAGTCATCGCTGATGTCTTTCCTCCTTTTTGTACACTGAAACACTCCAGAGCAGCAAACTGATCAAACACCTGCTTTTATTGAGGAGCTCACACTGATATAATCAGTAAAGAGGCCAATTCATACAAATTTCAGGACTTTGTGGTTATTTCTTAAGTATTAACCAGTAATATGAAACATTTTCTATCTAAAAAACATCAGGAAACACTGATTAACAGACCTTTCAATCTGTCTGCATTAAAATTCGGCTGGTTCCGTCAGACTGCTTCGGCAGCAGCTGGTTCATATTCATTATTCTAATTTGCTGGACTCTGATTGGCTAACAAACTAGCCTATGAGAACAAGGTATACTGTTTTCTGCCCAGCTACGCATGGCAACAGCGCACGTAGTGTCTTCCAGTTTGATACGTGTTTATGCTAACAGCTTTTAGCCAGCAGCATGCTAGGTGTGGTTTCAACCGCAGGAGCTGATGAATACTAACGAACAAAGGAGTTGTGATGAAACAGATACAGGCCGTTAGAACTCGGGAGAACTCGGGTTTTATCACCACCTGCGTAGTTTGAGAGATTAAAACTGAAAGAGAAGTTGTTGACCTGTTTTCACACCCACTATGAAGGTAAGAACACCTGTGGAGCTAAAATATTCAACAGAAACCTCAGAAAAACTGTTTTTAATGGAAGGGCCTCTTTAATCAATATATAATCAGTAGCACCTGGCTCATATTATTCCACTGAAAATCCTCTGGAAGGTCTAAAAGTTGATTTAGTTTTTCCGCAAACAGTTTTTGCATTGTGGCATGGTTTTGTTTGATAAACACGGACGAATCTGTTGTCATGTTTTTGAACACTTGAGATTTGGTTAAAATAATTTCCGAACCTGGTGAAGATCAATTATGTTTATCCTGATTGAAAGAGTTTGGGGTTAAACTAGAAACATGCTGCAGTTATTGATGATATTGATGCTGTATGTTTTACTAATAAACTGTCAAACTGGTTCTTATTTCTCCATTTTAGTTTTTGTTGTTGAACCATCAACAGTTTCCTGGTATCAAGGCTCAAAACTTACCATAGCACCGAGTCTTAGACACGGGTACTGGGCTTTGTCCAACCCCAGTTGTCTAAGACTCATGGTTCCGATAGTGGTGGGCAGTTCAGGATGTATCTCCATGGCCCAGACGTACTGAAGGCAGCACAAAGCCAGGCCATAGAGCAGGATGAAGGGAGAACACAATGTGGCTGCATGGCGTCTGAAACAAGAACAAATTACTACATGTAGGTCTCTAATATGAATAAACTAAAGCAGGCTTTTTAAAAAACAATGAAATAATATTTAAACTTTATCACTATATTTCAACATATTAAAGGAGGAGAGAAACTCTCTTTCAGCAGACTTCTGATGTTAAGATCCAAAACAACAAACTTTTTTTGGAGGAAAGATAAACATCAGTACAAATTTTTGATTTTTTTTTTGGGAGGTAGTTTAGATATTGCAACGCAACAAGAATAAATATTAACAATTACACATTATGTTGTGATTTTTTTTAGAGTGGACCCAAGATGTGGACACGGAATGAAATGCACCAACAAAATTTGAGAATAAAAATAAAAAACTACAGTAGCAGCAACAAAAATAGCTGAAACCAACATGGGAAAGCTGAGAATAAAGATGAGAACAACATGGAGCAGAGAACAATGCTGAAACACAGTGAAGTCTGACAATGACATTAAAAACTATGGAATATTTATACAGAGAGGGTTCATTACAGAGTGAGAACAGCTGGGCTGATTAACTCATTCAGTGCCATAGACGTCTTGACGTCTCTACAGCTTTTATTGGCTTAAATCCCGCAAAGCATTCTGGGGCAGCTGCACGCTGAATTTGAACTAATTACATGACTGTTTTTAGTGAGCAGCTGTGATGTGATCTTGTTGTTCAGAGAGACTTATTACAAACTAGTATAGAATTGATGGAATTGAGAAGGTGGTGGAGTTTATTACATGGATAAAATCCTTCCAGCGTGTCTACCAGATCTACCGGGAACGAGTATTGTGTCGAAGGTGGGCGGTTTGTGATCCAGGTCGTCATTTTTGGACTTGTGATGTCATCAGCCTGACGTTGAGGTTCTTCTGGCGATTCTAGTGAAGCTGAGGTGATTTATCCGAGCAGTATCTCCTGTTCTATAATAAATAAAGAACGATTCACCGCATAAAACACACGGTAAGTGTTCATAAACAAAGGAATGGCCATTGGGGGGTAACAAAGTGACTAAGTTGCGTATTCATGCGTGCACATACGTGCACACACGTACACACACACACACACACACAGAGTATCTGAATCAGAAATTTGCTGCTTTTTTTCTTAGATTTTCTTCAAATGTTGAAATTGTCCATAAATGACTCTTTTTAGACATAAAGTAAACTATCAAAAGTACTTTTTTACTGTTTATTTTTCACTTTCATAGTAGTAAAACATAGTTCAGATGTTGCATGAATCCTTAAAACATGAAATATTTACATCAAAGTCACTGATCTGCTTGAAAAACCTCTTTAACACAAAACACTCTTTATCTCAGCTTTTAGTCCTGAAACATGTGGATTTTCATAAAAGTTCCTCTTTTGTATTGCAGATTACTAAATAACAGAAAGAGGTAGAAACATTTTTTTTTTTGCTTTTGAAAGAAGAAAGACTAGATTTTGTGCTGATGGTTTCAGAATTCACATAGTCATAAGAGAAAATATTCTCTGAGCCTTTAAAAAACAGTAAAAATGTTAAATATGTCTGGTACTGAATGAGTTAACAGATGCACAGCAGGTGTGAGAGGTAAAATAAAGGTAAGGTAAGTCTCCAGTTAGTACAAAATGCTGCTGCACGATTTTTAACCGGGACTACTTTGAAACAACATATCACCCCTGTACTGGCTAATCTGCACTGAATAGAATAGAATAGAATAGAATAGAATAGAATAGAATAGAATAGAATAGAATAGAATAGAATAGAATAGAATAGAATAGAATGCCCTTTATTGTCATTATACAACGTACAACGAGATTGGAGAGCTTCTCCTGCTTCAGTGCAGACAGTAATAAGATAAAAAATATGTATGTACAAAGAATAAAATGCAAAATTGCCAATATGTACAAAAACACAATAAAGATATGAATAGTAAAAAAGCACAAGAAATATAAATAGACATAAAAATGTATTGCACATATTGCACACAGTAATGTCATTTGCAGCATTCACAGAATGATAGTGAGGTAGAATATTGCACATTTGCATTGTGGGTGGGTGGAATTTACAATTGAGAGTTCAGGGTGGTAATGGCTCTCGGGAAGAAACTGTTTCTCAGTCTGTTTGTCTTTGCCTTTGCACATCTGTAGCGCCTACCAGATGGCAGAAGCTCAAACAGCTGGGAACTGGGGTGTGAATTGTCCATGGTGATGCTCCGGGCTCTGCTGAGACACCGGGAGCAGTAAATGTCTGTCAGGGAGGGGAGGGGGAAGCCAACAATCCTCTGTGCTGCCTTCACTGTCCTCTGGAGCCTTGCTCTGTCTGCTTCAGTGCAGCTCCCGTACCAGGTGGAGATACAGTACGTGAGCACGCTCTCGATGGACGAGCGGTAGAAGGTCAGCAGCAGCTTTGGGTCCAGGTTGTTCTTCCTGAGAACTCTCAGGAAGTGTAGACGCTGCTGAGCCTTTTTTATGGCAGCGGAGATGTTGGCTGTCCAGGAGAGGTCCTCGCAGATGTGGACTCCCAGGAACCTGAATGTGTGGACCCTCTCCACACATTCGCCGTTGATGTAGAGGGGGGGCGGGTCGGTCCTGTTCCTCCTGAAGTCTACGATGATCTCTTTGGTTTTGGCTGCCAATCCACTATCGGATTAAATTTAAGATCCTTTTATTTGCTTTTAAATCTTTGCATGCGCTCGGGCCACCCTACTTGGCGCAGCTTCTCTGTCCCTATGTCCCGAGACGTTCCCTGAGGTCCTCTGAGCAGCACCTGCTGCAGGTTCGTCCGGCCCGCTATGAGGCCCGCGGTGAGCGGGCGTTCTCAGTTTGCGCCTCTAGTTTATGGAACCAGCTCCCCCTGACGGTCAGACTCGCCCCATCTCTTAGTATTTTTAAGATCCGTTTAAAGACTTACTTTTATTCTCAGGCTTTTAACTCTGTTGGGGCAGTTTAACCCCTTGCTGACCTTATTTTAGTGTTTTTATGTTTGTTTTATAGTATGTTTATTTTTATCTCTGTATTTGTTGTTTTTATTTGTGTACAGCACTTTGGTCTGCATCACTGCAGTTTTTAAATGTGATGATGATGATGATGATGATAAGGAAAACTGATGAAATCATTGGGGAGTGAAACACATTAATAAAAACACTCACATCTAACAGAGAATACAATTAAAACCCTAAAACATTTTTACACACAAAGATAAACAGGTTTTAGTCAGACTTGTTTTTTCTGTACCTGGCACGGAGCATCCAGATGAGACAAGCCCACAGCAGCAGCACAAAAGTTAACCAGCTGTGGTACGTGATACTCCAAACCTGAAAAAACATGCAGCAGTTGTACATAAACACAAAGAAATGATCTGCAAAGTGTGATGTTACATTATCTAACTAATAAAAAGCTATTATTTCATTACTGATACTTAACTAGATAAACATAGTTATGTATAAAGTCATGACTACCATCATGGCTATGAGAGCGCAGACATAACTCTGCTGCATGACAACCCTCCCCAGCAGAAAAAACGGGCTTTCGTTCAACTGTTGGACTGGAGTCTCGTTAACACCTGCAACAAAAAGCACAACAACGCTGACAACAATACAGCTGATGAAAATCTGACTGTCAACAAGCTTCAGATCAAGTTATTTTCTGCAGTACTGAGATTTGCAGCAAAAACAGATAAATAAATGCTAAAAATCAATATATTGGACATTATTCTGTTGTTAAACATCTCAACTTTGAGCAGGAACTCAGTGAGCAACAGATACAGTTACAGTGTTGAGTGAAGCTGCAGTCCTCATTTACCCCCGAATACCTCGGGCTAAATTTAGACCCCGTTTAGCCCAAACAGTTAGCCCTCTTATATGATTTATATACCAAAAAACCCTAACCCCAACTCAAAACACAGAACAATAACATGAGGGCCGCAGTTTAGTACTGAAACTAGTACTTGTTACTGGTAGAAAACTATAGTAAGAGCTGGTGGAGTAACATAATCTAGTCTAGATATTGAAAGACTAAATTAATTTTTATTCTCTGTCCAGTAAAAGGTCATAAAAACCCTCATTAATATAATGTGCACAGCCTGTGTGTAGTTTATCACCACCAAACGTGAGTGTGTGTGAAAAACCTTAGGAGTAATATGACTCATGAAATGCATATATACAAGTACACACTATTTACCATTTAATGTACATATCCAATGTGGCTGATCTTTTTGAGCTGCAGTTTCTCCTCGACTCTCTGCCTCCATGGACAACAACGTGTTCTAAAATAAAGCAAATAACACTGGTTAATTAAAAAGACATAATATTTTATAACCTGTTTTTTTGTTGTATTTATGGTTTGGTAATGAACACCATGTTTCAGCCTTTTGGTGTTCATACATGCACATCCAGACCCCCTCAGTCCCGCTGCCACTTGAACTGGGTCTCTTATTAATTCTAAAATCCTGTCATCAGGTTTGAGACCATATGTCTTGGACACTCAAGTGAAGAGAGGAGCTGGGCTGTCAACTGATTACCGCCTGGTGTTGAGTGGATCAAGTGGTGGAGTTATTGATGGATAGACACACACATTTAATTTAGAGTGTGCTGGAAACATCTGGCAGAGGTCCCAGTTCAGGAGCTCTGACACTCTCACCTCCAACAAAACTTTTCCTGCATCCTGAGATCCTGAAAGAACGCAAGGAACAAGGAAGAGCCGTGTTCTAGACCGCAAACGTGGAAGCGTATGTATGGAGTATGCATGGTGGTGGACACCTGAGATCAGGTAGAGCTGAGGGAGTCTTGGTTAACTTGTGGAACTGACAGCAGACTAAATGGATTGTGACACAGTAGATCTAGATCTCAAATGAGAGAGAAGATTGGAGGGACTGTACAGGGTGGGCCATTTATATAGATACACCTCAATAAAATGGGAATGGTTGGTGATATTAACGTCCTGTTTGTGGCACATTAGTATATGTGAGGGGGCAAACTTTTCAAGATGGGTGGTGACCATGGTGGCCATTTTGAAGTCGGACATCTTGGATCCAACTTTTGTTTTTTCAATAGGAAGAGGGTCATGTGACACTTATTGGTAATTTCACAAGAAAAACAACGGTGTGCTTGGTGTTAATGTAACTTTATTCTTTCATGAGTTATTTACAAGTTTCTGACCACTTATAAAATGTGTTCAATGTGCTGCTCATTGTGTTGGATTGTCAATCCAACCCTCTTCTCCCACTCTTCACACACTGATAGCAACACTGCAGGAGAAATGCCAGCACAGTCTTCCAGTATCTGTAGTTTCAGGTGCTGCACATCTTGTATTTTCACACCATAGACAATTGCCTTCAGATGACCCCAAAGATAAAAGTCTAAGGGGGTCAGATTGGGAGACCTTGGGGGCCATTCAACTGGCCCACGACGACCAATCCACTTTCCAGGAAACTGTTCATATAGGAATGCTCGGACCTGACACCCATAATGTGGTGGTGCACCATCTTGCTTCAGTGCTTAAAGAGGGAAACACATCATCATGTAGAAATTTCAAATATCCAGTGGCCTTGAGGTTTCTATTGATGAAGAATGGCCCCACTATCTTTGTACCCCATATATCACACCATACCATCACTTTTTTTGTTCCAACAGTCTTGGAGGGATCTATACAATGTGGGTTAGTGTCAGACCAATAGTGGTGGTTTTGTTTGTTAACTTCACCAGTTTGCCTCATCACTGAACAAAATCTTCTGCATGAACTGAGGATCCTGTTCCAATTTTTGTTTTGCCCATTCTGCAAATTCTGTGCACCGATCTGGGTCATCCTTGTTGAGATGCTGCAGTAGCTGGAGTTTGTAAGGGTGCCATTTGTGAGTAGCTAATATCCACCGAAGGGATGTTCGACTAATGGCACTCTCCAGTGACGGAGAGTGCTACGCTGTGGGCTCTTGCTGAATGAAGCCAGGACAGCCACTGATGTTTCTTCATTAGTGACAGTTTTCATGCGTCCACATTTTGGCAAATCCAACACTGAACCAGTTTCACGAAACTTAGCAAGCAGTTTGTTAACTGTAGCATGGGAGATGGGTGGTCTCGTAGGGTGTCTTGCATTGAAATCTGCTGCAATGACCCGGTTACTGCGTTCATCAGATATCAACACAATTTCTATCCGCTCCTCACTTGTTAACCTCTTCGACATGTTAATGGCTGTGAACAAAGAGAAACTTGTGAATAACTCATTAAAGAATGTATCCATAGGTGTATCCATATAAATGGCCCACTCTGTAGAAGTGAACCGTCCTCTGGCAAGCAGTCAGACACTCTGGCTGAGGAGTGGTGACTGTCTACAAACTGTTTACACAAGTGCACTTCTCTTCTTATCTCCTTTCTATGTCTGAGATTCTCTGTGGTGTCGAGTGACTCCAGATTTATTCTAATGTCAGAGCTGATTATTACAGTAACTTTGCTGAAGAATAATCTGGTTGGACACAACTTTACACAAAGAAAACGTTTTTATTCTCATAGAAAATAACATAAATAATAAATAAAAGATGTATACCGTTGATGAAGGTAAAATGAATAAGAACATAAAACATAAAAGACTAAAAGTGTGATTTTCTTAATGACTAATTGTGACAGTTTCATCTACCTGCGTGTCGTCTTCACCGTCGTCTGTTGGTTGATTCCACGACTTTAACTCAACCAGTTCTTCCATTGACTCATCTTTATTTCTCAAATGCTGCTCAGCCTGAAAATTATAAAACAGAACATTTGAAAACAATATATTTACATCTATAAATGTGTAATATTTGCTCTGACATCATACTATACGTATCACAGGAGCAAATCTATAGAAATGATGCGGTGAGATGTGCATCAAGTGTGATTGTTGATCTCTTTGTTGAGAAAAGCCCATCTTACATTTTATAATTGACTATAAGCTTCTTATTAAAATACAAAAACACATTTACAGTTGTTGGCATCTTCAGTACTAATAAAATGAATTATACCTGTTTAGGTGTCACATGATTTCCTGATTTGAGAACAGCTGTTACAGTAAAATACAGGAAGAGAAGGATTCCTGGGTTGACATAAGCAGGCCATGTGTGACTGGCATTAAGGTTGAAGTCATCAGGTGTGGAGCAGTTTCCTGGATTGATGATGTCTTTCAGACCAAAAAGTCTACAAAAAAAATGTTAATTAAAATTAAAGTTACAGTATGTAAAAACTAACACAACAGTTTAATGTTCCACTGATGTTGAAAATAAAGTCACATTATAACAGATCTGGATCTCAGCCGGCTGGGTGGTCATTAGTCATTTTATAAAAGCTAACCCGGACCAGAATCATTATTTACACGTCCAGACTTCCTGGTTCCATAACGAATCACATGTGAGTCTGCAAGGCTGCCAAGTCTTCAACACAAGCAGCTGGAATTCCACAACGAGCAGCAAAAAGTAAGAATCACCACATCCTTCCAACTGATCAGCCGAGCTGCACGTGATGGGGCGTTCAAACACACTTAGGAAAACTCAACGCTGAACAAATAGACCTTCAGACATTCCCAAAAATTGAACAAATACAAGAGAAACTAAATGAGGATCAACATCAGAACTGGCAACCCAACAGAAAAATCAGGGAGGGGAGGGGGTGAGTGGCTGAGAACAGATGTTTTTATTCTACATGAGTGATTTGATGACAAGGTCTAATTCTTACATACTGTACCTTTAAAAAAGAGCATCATTAGCTACGTTTACATGTGCCAAATTTCCCCAATCTGATTAAAATCTTGGTCGATCAGAATTCCCAAATCCCTGTTTACATGGACACTAACTGAAATGATCTGATCATGCCATGAGTACACATGCACCAAGCACTCGATCAGGTTAAATGAGTTGAGCATGCGCACAGCGAGTTGTCTTTCCGGGGGAAGAAAAAAAAGTAAACAAACTCCGTCCTTTCTGCACGTCTTTCCCGCCCCATCGTGTGCTCGATCTGACTCACGTTTTCCCCAATATGGACCTTCTGCAGGTGATTACCTTTATGTTTGGGTTTTTACTGGTCGCATTAACCAAGCTAGAGGCAGAATACATATTGCTACTGCTCCTCCACCACAGGAGAGGAGAGCAGGATGACAGGATGACTGCGCCAGCAGACCACTTCTGTTTACTTCCCGCTATGTTTTCTACTTGGGTCTGCGAAAGCGGAAAGACGTCACGCTGAAGTTGTACGCATGCGCAGTGGGCTTTTTTCACCCTTTCATTCCTAATGGGTGTGTACATGCACGTCTATCCGAATGAAGATCGGACAAAACCACCCCTCTCGATCGGAAGTAAATTTCATTCTGATCAGGCTGCATCGGATCAAAACATTCTGATTGACATGTTTACATGACGTATTTTTTATCCGATTGGGCGTTTATTCCGATTAAATGTGCCCATGTAAACGTAGCTAATGACTTTAATGAATTTATAGCTGCAATCACATAAATGTAAGAAGAAAAGAAGTGAACATGTGAAATAAGATATCAAATCAAATCCTTGTGAATGTGTTAAAATCTCGTTAAAAGCACAAATTAAGAATAACAAAGGAGAGTGTGTGTGTGTGTGTGGGGGGGGGGGTTATTCTCTGCTCTTGTTCTTCTACCTGCAGTTTCTGTTTTCGTTAATAAAGTTTTGTGAAATGAAGTCACAAGAAATGTCCCAGCAGACATGCCTCGTTGCAACACCTCATTCTTAGAATTCCAGCTGTACTACAAAGCGTCAGTGCTTCGAACGGCTCCCTTTTATTTGTCAGGCAACTTCCTCCATGACAATGGAGGGAAGAAATTGTTTGCTTCTCCCACACACCAGGGACGTTTTTCTTTTCAACTCAATGGGAATATAAAGTCTTAATTTAGGCAGTTTTCACAAATCAATCAGCTGTTTGAGCATGTGAACTTTTTAAAAAGTGCTTGTTGTAACTGCTGGTAAAAACCAAAACACACGAGGCAACAGAGTTTCTGCTGCAGAAGCTGATCAGAACAGAAACGTAGCAGATCAGTGGTTGAAAGGTCCAGTTTTAGTTGCACTGGAGAACTGAGGGTTTGATTCCCTGCCCTGCCAACTGTCCATGTGCCCTGCAGCAAGATGGTGTTACAGAGCAGCAACGATTCAGCAATGATCTGATTAAAAGCTGTCAATTCATTTCTTACACGACTTCAGTGTTTAATGACAGAACTTTTGTAAATAACATAAATTTAAATGCAATAAATACTTATTTGGGTTTTTAAACACGTAAATCACATGAACAACGACATGTCACATGTTTGTGCATGATGTATCTTACCTGGCCCATAGATTGTGTGGAGGGAAGAGGGCCTGGCCCAGCAGGCTCTGGTACAAGTACAGGCACACCATGTGACCAGCAGTGAAAAATCCCACCATAACACACAAAGCATTGAAACCCAGGTGGCTGATGGGTAGGTGACATGCCCACCAGGTGCACACACCGATGAAAAGGAGGAAGTAGAGTGCTGAGAAGGCAGATGGAAGCGTAATACCTGGATTGAAAAGGTAAGAGAAATACATTTAATATACTCAGAAAGATGCATTTAAACCTGTTGCTGTGCTTGTTGTTAAAGTAGTGGGTGATCTTTATATATGATCTCATGCATTCTGGCATTCACATGGATGTTACTTGGATACTTGCCTCCAGCCTATAACATTTCTGCAGACAAATCATAACCCCTATATGGCAACAAGAGCTGCCCCTCCAACCCCCCCACCCCTCAAAACAAGCCAGCAATGGGCTCCACAGTAAAACCTTCTTCAAACTCAGTCTCCAAAGTCCCCAATTTCTAACCTGACGAGTTCTGAACAAATCCATAAAGGTCCATGCCCAAAACTTAAAGAGGTACAGGGAATGTTGCCAATGTCCTGGTACCTGACACTCGAGGACACCTGTCATATATAAATCCTGCTTCTCCTCTTCCAACCTACCCTATCATTATTCCTGACTGGACTACAGCCCAAACCCGGTGGTTCGTTTAAGATCCTGCAAATTAACCACACAGCAGCTGCGGTTAGTGGATCTTGGATTTCATTCAGGCAGTATGTCACTGTCTCTTGATCTGGATTTACTTGTTGGTAATTATTAATCTGTATGAAATAACTTGTTAGTGATCAGTGTTTTGGATCTAATTAACAGAGCAGCTTCTCCTCACTGCACAGACAATAAACCCTGTGATAAACCCCGCCCCCTTCAAGACACCGACAGGTTCAAGTGGGTTATTTCTTCACCAGACTCCCTCAGTGCCATTCACTAACCTGTGTCCTCAGGGCTCTCTGACCTCCATGTTTAGATGTTTTAGATCATTTAATTACCTCATTTATTTAACAGAACGTTGCTCATTTCAGATCAAACCTTGGTACCTTCAGCTAAAAATAAAAATAGTTACACGTGTGTGTATCTGTTTGTGTGGACCCATTGCTGCTAAGCTCACTTTAAACTTCATTATGAAAGTGATGGTTCGTCTTTAATGCCGGGCGGAAACTGTGTGATTTTAGAAATCTGACTGTCGGGGAAATGCTCCCACTGCACGACCGGGTTTGTCACTCGTACTCTATTTGACCCTTCGACACGTGTACTCATACTGTACGACTGCTGTCAGCCACGATTATTGACAACCACGATTACTTGTCGGCATGTCACGGCACGATGTGTTCGAGTGTGAACAACAAAAAACAAAGGTTCCTAGTTCCTATGACAACCACAGCGTGCCTGACAACAAGATGGTGAGCAGGCAGAAAGTTGTTGCAGTTGTGTGCGCTGTCTTGTGCGCTGAAACTAAAAAAAGAAAGAAAAGGATTTGGGTACGTGAATGTCTGAGGAGACGTGGTCGGTATGGGATGTCCATCCTTCATCAGGGGCTTGAGGTAACGTTAATGTTAAACTATATATTGTTTTACAGTAGCTATGATAGTTTCACGTTAGCATTAGTCAGCCAATGTTGCTCCACCGGTGTCTTCTGCGCAGGTGCGAACGTAGAATCGAACGTAGACATGCCAGAAGTTTGATCGGGAGGTCGCAGCATTATCGTTAGAACGTAGCAGCAATTAATCCTTCCTCGTGAGTGTTCTCACACTGTACGGCTTACGACCTCCCGACCGGACATCCCGACGCTACGATGTTTCCACGATGACGCAGCGTGGTCTGCGACAGCAAAATCGCACAGTGTCCGCCCGGCATTAGAAAACTTATGAGATGTTTCTGCAGGCCACTTTCTGAATGCAGCTCATGGAGCAGGTCCAGGCTGGAGCCTCCTACCATGGAGAGCATCCAGATCTCAAACTCAAGACATTCTGATGCTTTCAATTTCCTCTACAGACTATTTTCCCTGTGAAATTTGTCAGAACCACAGCACAGAAGTTGTTTTTTAACTTATATAAAAAGTGATTTTGTCAGATGATACTGCTTTTATTAATGAAGAGCATCAAAATGTCACTTGTTCAAAGTGGTCATGATTAAAAATGTAACAACATTTTTCAGGCACAATTTTAGAACTAAACAAAAAGAACTGAATGAGAGCAGCTGTACTACAACATGAGTACAGAGAATATGAAAGAAGCACACAGGAAGTAGGAGTTTAAAGAGTTAGAAGTCCTTGAAAAGGGTGAACTTGCACCAAACTGATGAACGTTTTCTGGATGTAAAGCTAAATTGAAACAAAATGAGTAAATTTGAAAGGAAATATTTCAACTTATCTTCTGTGAAACTGGGACAAGACCAGATAAGGTTCTTACCAGCCAGACCCAACAGGCAAACCGCCAAGATCCTCCCAAGGTCACAAAGAATTTTTCGGGCTGAGGCTTTCAGACGTTCAGCCAGCTGCTTGGCTCTGGTTGTAGAGAAAATCTCATCCGAGTCATCATGCAACGACCTCTCTTCCTCATCTTCATCACCTGATGTCTCTTCCTCCTCTTCATCATCTGACGTTTTGTCTTCAGAATAATCTTCTAGCTAATATGGGGAAGAGAATTTGAAAAAGTCACAGGTGTCTCAGACAGCCGTTGCTGGAACCGGTGTTCTGCAGAAATATGCTACCTGTTGAGATGTGCTACACACGTCATTCTACAGTCTTGACTTCAATAAACAGATTTATTGTTTATTTTTTATTTCTATATTTTTCCATAAATACATTTTACCTATCAAATAAATTCTCCCAGGACAGAAACACTAAATATGATCTTATTTTTACTTTCTTTACATTGTCAGAGCAACAGGCAAATGTTTGGACACACTCAGAGGAGAAGGACCCAACAATGGCTGATAAGGACCCAGAGGGCTTTTAAATGGAAAATATCAGAGAAGGATCCTAAAAATATGTTTAAATAATTAACAGGACACACTCACCATAAACAAGAAACCTGTATAAACTTCTAATAACATCTCATTATGTAATAAGTTATTAATTCGTACTATGGAGGCATTTTTCATCAGGGCAGCATAAATCACCAGAACACCACTTCCTGCTGAGACCTGAATTACTGAAGTTATTTATTCTACTGTAAAACCATCAGAGGGTCCAGAGTGTCTGATATGAAGCTGAACTTGTTTTTGGTAATTATCCACTTAGACAAGATTCAAAATTGTAGCTTGAAGTTTTATAAGTTATTCAGTACTGCTTTAAAGCAAATACTTTGACCACTTAGAGATAAAAATGCAAAGTTAAGAGCTGTTAAGAAGAAATAGGAACCAGTTTCTACAATTTGAACTAGCTTAAAAGGTTCCAATGTAAGATCAAACTCATAAACTGTCTGTTCAACAAGGTGTGCATGCAGCATTGTTAAAGGTGTCCTGTCACACAATTTCATGACTTTGTAGTTAATCCTAAAGTTTTAATCTGTAATCTGAAATATTTCATTTCTAAAAACATTACGAAAAATTAATTTCCAGCCTTTCAAGCTCAGAGTAAATGTCATGTATATAACGCTTTTCCTGTCATTCAGACCACTCAAAGCACACTTCTTCACAATTACCCCTTCACACAATCCGATGTGCAAATCGGGGGGCAGCATGGGGTTCAGTGTCTTGCCCAAGGACACTTTGGAAACTGACCTGGATTCAGGTCTGTACTCATTAATATTCATTTTCCTAATTCACTGGACTCAGATTGGCTAACAAACTAACCTATGAGAGCAAAGCATATTGTTTCCTCCTCTGCTGCGCAACAGCACTACAACTGTCCAAGTAACATACCTAATAACATCCTGCATTAAGCCGAGTTATGGGAGATTTCCAAACCGGACCAGCAGAGATGGAAATTTAATTTTGAGACCTGGATCCCTCTGGAGGGGGAGTACGAGTGGGAAGAGGTGCCTGCAGATAAGACCCCCCCCATAGCACAATGACGGTCCACCATGTTTGCTACTGAACAGCTGAGCCAACTTTGCAGGTGGTCTCAACTGCATGAGTTGATGAATACTAAATAAGAAAACTCAGTGTGATGTCACACTGACAGGATTTTCAAAGTCAGCTGATTCCTGCACCTGCTTCATTTAAGTGATAAAACTGAATATGAAATTATTGTGCAATTTTCACACCAAGTTCAAAACCAACAACATCTGTGGACTTAAAATATTCACAATAAAACTATGAAAAATGTTGTTTTTTTATGGCAGGGCACCTTTAACATGGTCTATTATATCTTTCTCTTTACTTCCTTTTATTCCCATGTACTAAAATCCAAACACACACTTACTGATGTAATATTAGCAGCAACCACCATTTCTCTGTTTCTGACCAGTCTGCTGCAGAGGACCAGCGTTATCAGGGACACCACACACACACCTACGTCTGGACATAGAAGACGAATGACATTCCATGGATTGTCCAAAGGAAGCCTGCAACATATGTGCATATAAAGTTAGGTCCAAATTTACTATATACCATATTTACTAGACAAATATTTCTCACTTACAAGAAGTCTACATGTAGATTTATATGTAAAGTTGCCATTTGTTGTATTTGTTATTTGAATATCTGTTTCAATCTGATATGTTGTTTATCTTCATGGGTTTATGAAATTTGCAAATCACTGCATTTTGTTTTATTTACATTTTGTACAGTATCACAACATTTTGGGAAATTGGGGTTGTGTATCTTTAGCCTTAAATAGTTTTTTGAACATTAATGTAGGTTGCAAGGTTAGCCGGAATACAGGATGCATACCTGGACAGTCCTATATGTCTGCTTATGGTATCCCATTGTGAACAATTATCTCCGATAGCGATGTTTAGGGGAGGATAGGTGTACAGCACGGTCTGGAAACAGATGTGAGCCAATACAAACAGGAGACTGGTGCCAAATACTGTTTTCACAAACCGACCCGTGTGACCTGTAAGAAAAACAAGAAGAAAAGTAAAAAAAATATAAATAAAAATCAATATACTGTGTCATTTTAAATAAAGTTTTGAAGAGAAACATAAAAAAAATATTTAATTCATTTTTCAGCAGCAGGAATTGGGAGACTAGTCCAGGTGGAGGGAAAGATTAATGCAGGGAACCATCTCCGGATGGCTGTGGACCTCAGACTGGGAAGAAGGTTCATCTTCCAATTGAATATCTGTGAAGAAATCAGAGTATGGCTGTGCAGCGATGCTCCCCATCCAACCTGATGGAGCTTGAGAAGCTGAGTACTCTGTTTTACATGTTTGTCCTTTAGGAATTAAAAATTTATAACAAATAATTGAACACAAGACTAAATCATCTAAACATTCTCAAATATTGTATTTACTGTCCAGAGTTTGTGTCCCTTATTTAAGTCAGCTGGTCTTACCTCTGATCGTGTATTTGTTAGGACACAGGAACCATGGCAGCAACAGCAGATAGAGAAAATAAACCAGTGACAGAAAGTTGAATCGAAAAATACAAGCTGTAAAAAAGCAAAAGAAAAAGGCATCATGAGTAAAACTGACAGTTATTACTTCTAGTCTGTAGACAAAAACCTAAAATAACTACATACAAATGGGTCCTTAAACATTTCTTGCCAGATTCTTGCTGAAGGGGGAGTACAAAGGATTCCTGGACCACATTGATGAACAACCATACATCAGTAATAAAAATAATACCACACAATGTTCACATGAAGATTTTATGGTGACCCTTCTTTATTCTTATGTTTTGCCATGAATCTGTAGCAGTGAACAAAACAGATTTCAAAACATTTGAATCAAATGGTTTTAGGTTTTAGGTCCCTTCCCCCCGGCTCTCTCCGCTCCCCTCTGGTTGTTTAGGCCCCTTTTCCACCTACAAATCAGCACGACGCGCTTGAAAGCGGTACAGTATAGCACGGATCAACTCGCTTGAGGAGGTGGAAACATAAAGCGGACGTAAGTGGGGATATGGGCGTGCCCATCTGGCTATGAAAAGTGGCGCGCAAAAGTCTTTGTCTGCGACATCACAGCGCGTGAAACAACAACAACAATGGCGGATATACGTGTGTTTTTGTACTTTGCACTCTGTCTGTGGTTCATTTTGGTTGGTTTGATTTTTGGTTCTTGTGGAGGACGTCGCCATTGTCCAAAGTCAATTGTATTTAAAATAAAATATTTGTATGGTTGCTGGGAGTTTTTTTAAAGCCTTTTGCGGGAGCATTTCTATATCACACCACGTGAACGCCACACACAGCCGGGCCAATCAGGGGCTACCACTACGTAGGTAGTCGTGTCACTGGTAGCAGTTTACTGGACCAATCAGTAGACAGGTGGGCGTGGAATGATGCGGTTAAGACCCGAGAAAGGCGGTGGAAAAGGGTCCGCAGGGGGCTAAAGTGGAAAAGCGGCATTGTTCCTCCTTCACTCTTGCTGCAGGTCTCCAGGTGGCAGGCATCAGGACTGATTATCTCTGGACCCGTTGTGCCAGCAGACACACCAGACGCCTATCATTTCAATCAGAAATACCTGGGCTTCACAAGCATTCAACGCCAGACCGTTGTAACTCCTTGGTGATTTTGGGCTCATGGTTTGCTTAAAGCATTTTTCTAACTAATGTATTTAGAAGTTCTCGTTTAATGTTCTAGCTTTCCTTCACTATGTGAAGGTGATCGTTTTGGATTTTGAAAAATCCCATCTCGGATCATCTGCTGGAACCTTCTGCCACCATCATCAACTCCCAGCCATGACCTTCACTCATCTACCCCTGGACCTGTCTCCCCTCATCGTTCCTTGGTTCGACTCGCTCAGGCTACGTACTCCCCCGTTCTCGTTCACCACTCGGGATCACATAAGCTCCCTCTCTCTTGCACAATCTCTGGCTCTTATTATCATCACCTGGACTAACTGCTACCTCCGTTTATTGCAGATCCCATGTTTCTATCTCACGGCTCCTGTTTGCTATTTTGTCCATTATAAATAAACACCCTTTTTTATCTACACAGTGTTTGTCTGGGTTCTCAGCTCTTGGGTCTGGCCATTACACAATCATGACACCATTTCAACCATCTTGGTGTTTGCTAAGGACGATTAGCTACATGACAAACATCCTGAATGAAGTTGACTCATACCTGCAGTGATTATTTTCTGAGAGTTTTGTTAAACTCCACCTGGTGCTCCATGAGATATTCTGCTAACAGACAAGCAACACAGACTCCAGGCAAAGATCTGGTACTGTCATGATCCAGGTCTGTCTCTGTCATGGTTTAAGGTCTTTGTTCTTTAGCCCACACTCTTATTCATAGTTTCTGTAGTTCCTGGTTCTTTTAGCATTTAGTTTATCAGTCTTTAGCCCACATTGTCTTGCTGTTAATTTTCCTTTGGTTTATCATATCAGTTTTCGTCTAAGTGTTGGTTTTTTGCTTTAAATTATTTTATCACAGTATTTATTTAGTTTATTATTTAAACGGGCAAAAACTTGAACAAAAACACGGCAGCACATAAAAATCACAGAAGAGAAAAATCAACAATGGAAGTCAACAGTTCTAGGAACAATGTCTTTGAAAAACCAAGTATTATTTACAGTGGGAGGGGTGAAATACTGGATAATAAGCAGTTGGGTTTGACATCAAGTAAAAAAAAGGTACTAAAACAGAATAGAAAACAAAAATACACTGAAATCTATTTGCAAAAACACTTAAATTATACAAACTGTAACTCAAAAATCCAGAAATAACAAAAACATCAGCAAGTGACAAACTCAAACACTGTGACAGATGTTTTACTCTTGTACATTTTCCAGTTATATGTCAAATATTTCTTGAATTGTATTTTTTTTTTAAGGTACAGTATGTAATACTAACACAACAGTTTAATGTCCCACTGATGTTTAAAATAAAGTCACATTGTAACAGATCTGGATCTCAGTCAGCTGGGTGGTCTCTAGTTTCTGTCATTAAATAAAAACTAGCCCAGAATCATTATTTACACGTCCAGACTTCCTGGTTCTATAACGAATCACATGTGAGTCTGCAAGGCTGCCAAGTCTTCAACACAAGCAGCTGGAATTCCACAACGACCAGCAGCAAAAAGTAATAAACCACCACATCCTTCCAACTGATCAGCCGAGCTGCACGTGATGGGGCGTTCAAACGCACTTAGGAAAACTCGACGCTGAACAAATAGACCTTCAGATATTTCCAGAAATTTAACAAATACAAGAGAAACAAAACAAGGATCGACATCAGAACTGGCAACCCAACAGAAAAATTACGGAGGGGAGGGGGTGAGTGGATGAGAGCAGACGGGGTTTTCTCTACATGAACTG
>SSNP01000141.1:400864-429770 GCA_006937955.1 Pachypanchax playfairii
GGAGCGGTCTAAGGATGTATTCACACCTAATAGTCTGGTGGACTCGGTTCGATTGGAGACCAAAATTGCAACATTGTTGCTGCGGTTTGGATTCACACTGCACTTTATTAAACAGACTGAAGCTTAGGAGCGTGTTACATCACCGCCTGTGGCATTACTGCACTTCTTGGTGCAGGGGGAGAGACTCAAAGCACTTTAACACTACAAGTTTTACATTTACACAACCCAATATGTAAATCAGGGGGCAACATGGGGTTTGACATATGGTGGTGGAAGCTGGGATCGATCCTCCAACCTTTTGATTGGAAGACTACCGCTCTAACCACTGAGCCACAGCCAACTTACAACAAAATGTAAACAAACATGGAGTAGCAGCAGATTCTGGTGGTTTTGGGATCTTTTGTGTTTGGTGAATGTTCCAGATCAATATTCTGCAGCACTGGACTCAGAATGAGCAGATAACGTGGCAGGATGTCCTACACAATATAGTCCACTTCCTGCTTTTGGTGCGGTCTCGGTCTGGTTGCGTTCACACATGCAATCAAACCGCTCCAGAGTTTGTTACAATCAAACCGAGACCCACGTTTTTAGGTGCACAAGAGTTTGATTGTTTGGTCTGAATCAGAATTCAATAGCCCGTTCACACCTCCCCAAACAAACCGGACTTTCTGGACAAATTACCTTAGTCAAGTGGACTAAACAGGGCTGGTGTGACTGTAGCTTAGTATGTCGTCATGTTCACGAGTGATGCAGGATGGAGCAGGAGATGGACCAACCGATTAGGGCCTCGTCCTCGGTGATGAAGATGCTGCTTCAGTCTGATCCTCATCTGGTCATGAGATCTGGATCCTGACCAAGATCCCGGACACAAGCGACTGATATGATCTTCCTCTGGAAGAGATCAGGTGAGAAGCTCCTTCAACCTTGATGTAGAGCTGCTGCTCCTCCACATCGAAAGGAGTCAGCTGAGGTGGTTCAGGTATCTGATTAGGATGCCTCCTGGTTGACTCCCTATGGAGGTTTTTCGGATACTTCCTACTGGGAGGAGATCCCAAGCAGAACCTGCTGGAGGGTCCATATATCCTCTCTGGCCTGGGAACATCTGGAGATCCTCCAAGAAGAGGTGGCGAATGTTGAGGGAGGTCTGGGTTTGTCTCCTGAACCTGTTGCTCCTATGAATCATTGTTTTTCTTGTGTTGTTATTGTTTTATGCTTGAACAGCCCAATTTAATTGATATGAGATGTTATTATGACTGTTAGTGGTTCTACTCATAAAGTCTATTAGATTGTAGCATATTTGTGGATCACTGAATGGATCCTTCCATCCTAGATTAGTAAACTAGGGGCCCCCGAACAGCCTCCTGCACAGAAACGGCCCTGGAGAAGCGGTTCCAGGTCGTACAGTTGAGTATTTTTAACTTTCAAATTAAATCAGGGAAAACGCACATCTGTTTCTGTTCATGGTATTATGATAAAAGCTCTGCTTCAGCTGCTGAGGATCAGATCGTCATCCTTCCAGCTCATTTTGTCTCACTCTTTTACACCCCATTCACACACACACAGAGTATTTCTCATTGACTCTTAAAATCTTACTGAACTGCTTCAGCCAAAGTCAACTGCAGTTATTACAGCACAAACAAGTTTGAAGTAGAACTAAAGCCTTGTAGTGTCGTTACTTTATTACTCTAGTAAAAAGTACAAAATCTGATAATCTGTGTTGTTGAAACAGTCACTATCTGAAACAAATAAAGTTTTAACAAATAATAATTAATTTAATTTATAGGTACTTTTCCGAGCCGCCAAGATTGAATCTGTTGTTTCTTGACCCATTCTGCATCATTCCTAAAAATGTCATAAAAATCTATCCACAACTCTTTATATTATGTTGCTTACAGACAAAACAAACATTCCCTCCCTGGTGGAAGTAATAAAAGACAAAAAAAGATAACAGCAGAAATTAAAATACGATGGGTTTAAACAAAGTACACAGTTTTAAAAAGACGTGTCAGAGTTGTGGATACGAGGAGGGATTGAGTTCCAGGCCAGAGTGACTGAACACTCTGAACCCCATAGTGGACAGACGAGCAGGGGGACACAGAGACTTGGATCGCAAGGGGAACTTCGGTTGAAATATGAGTCTGTAACAGGTCACCAAGGTTTGGAGAGGCAACGTTATGGATTACCTCAATATGAGAAGCAGGATTTTAAAATGGATGTGATGATGGAAGCTGCTGTAAGACAGGAGTCATGTGGTTAGAGGACTGAGTTCTGGAGACGATACAGATGGAAATATGTGATGGTATTGATATGAGATTAAAATGATAATGTGACGATACTCTTAACCTGAAAGGATGGACAAACAGAGGCGTCACCAGCTGTGTCAAGTCTGGAAAACACGGACTTGGAACCAACTAGTAGAAGATCAAACTAGTTTATGGCTTTTACAGTGAACAATTTATGAGTCACTAATTTATTCTGGCTTCGATAAACATGACAGTAACAGGCTGCGACTCTACACAGACGTCAGTGTAACAACCTGCTAATGCAGAGATGATGGTGTAAAGTACATCAAACAGTTCTGCTTGTTTTATGAGAAACTCAGATTCAACTTCAATCTAACTCTGATTCTATAAACAAAACATTGTGGGATTGTTTAACTGATGTAATTGTACTTGGAACATTTTGGTTGAAGATTATAAATTTCACTTTTTAATTAGAAAATAATGATATATTCAATTCAATCAGACATTATGAACCCCGAAGTTAAATTAGATGTTGTAGTAAGGCAGTGTTTCTTCAGAGAGTCATTCTAGAGGGTTCTAGCTGTAGACAGGAAGGATCTCCTGTAGAGGGTTCTAGCTGCAGACAGGAAGGATCTCCTGTAGAGGGTTCTAGATGTGGACGGGAAGGATCTCCTGTAGAGGGTTCTAGCTGTAGACAGGAAGGATCTCCCGTAGAGCGTTCTAGCTGTAGACGGGAAGGATCTCCTGTAGAGCGTTCTAGCTGTAGACATGAAGGATCTCCTGTAGAGGGTTCTAGCTGTGGACAGGAAGGATCTCCTGTAGAGGGTTCTAGCTGTGGACAGGAAGGATCTCCTGTAGAGGGTTCTAGCTGTAGACATGAAGGATCTCTTGTAGAGGGTTCTAGCTGTGGACAGGAAGGATCTCCTGTAGAGGGTTCTAGGTGTGGACAGGAAGGATCTCCTGTAGAGGGTTCTAGGTGTGGACAGGAAGGATCTCCTGTAGAGGGTTCTAGCTGTAGACAGGAAGGATCTCCTGTAGAGGGTTCTAGCTGTGGACAGGAAGGATCTCCTGTAGAGGGTTCTAGCTGTGGACAGGAAGGATCTCCTGTAGAGGGTTCTAGCTGTGGACGGGAAGGATCTCCTGTAGAGGGTTCTAGCTGTAGACGGGAAGGATCTATCTCTTCACGTTGCTCCTGTTCTGCATCCACGTCTTCTTCTTTTTAACTCATCAAGGATTTTGGGTCCCAGTTTGAGAATTAGAAATTTTTATTAGCTGCTCCATCTTGTAAACAAGTCTCTTGTTGCCATGGTGACACATCATAACATGTGGCAAAAAGTAACAAATTGAGCAAAAATCCTTTAATCTACACAGAATCCAAACCAGAAATGAAAATAATTCCAAAGGAGTAGCTAACGTTTACAAGCACTGTTTGTAACACTGTGTGCAGGACCATGTGTAGCACCATGTGTAGCACCATGTGTAGCACCATGTGTAGCACCATGTGTAGCACCATGTGTAGCACCATGTGTAGCACCATGTGTAGCACCATGTGTAGCACCATGTGTAGCACCATGTGTAGCATTGTCTGCACCGTGTACAGCACCGTGTGCAGGACCGTGTGCAGGACCGTGTGCAGGACCATGTGCAGGACCATGTGCAGGAACATGTGTAGCATTGTCTGCACTGTGTGCAGGACCATGTGCACGACCATGTGCAGCACTGTGTGCAGAACCATGTGCAGGACCATATGTAGCATTGTCTGCACTGTGTGCAGCACCGTGTGCAGGACCATGTGCAGGACCATGTGTAGCATTGTCTGCACTGTGTGCAGCACCGTGTGCAGGACCATGTGCAGGACCATGTGTAGCATTGTCTGCACTGTGTGCAGCACCGTGTGCAGCACCGTGTGCAGGACCATGTGCAGCACCGTGTGAAGGACCATGTGCAGGACCATGTGTAGCACCGTGTGCAGGACCATGTGCAGCACCGTGTGCAGGACCATGTGTAGCATTGTCTGCACTGTGTGCAGCACTGTATGCAGCACCGTGTGCAGGACCTCGTGCAGGACCATGTGCAGCACCATGTGAAGGACCATGTGAAGTGCTGTTCTAAGTGATTCAAAAGGTTTGCAAAAACTTCTCTGATCTATTACAACGAGCTGTATGAGTCTCGTCTACTACAACATCAAATTGTAGCTCAAAACTTTATAACTAATGATTTATTGATGTGTTAGTGTTTTCTAAGGTCAAATGGCTGAGGCGATCGGCGGCCATCTTAAATTTGGTTGACACCAACACACACACAGCCTGCTGGCATCAGGGAATAACAACATTCTTTATGGAATCATAGTCCATAATCTTACTTTCTTGTCTCATGACCCAATAAAAGTTTATGGTTCTGTATTTTCTGCTGGGAAACTCACTCTGTTTGTTTCCCTGCCACTTTTTCTGTTCAGGCCAGTCTGGGGTTTGAATCCTTTAGCAGAGGGCAACATGCAGGTGTGAGGATGACTAAATCAAAAAATCTGTTCAAGTCTTACACACACTCATGTTCTTGGTTTAGTTACACACAAACACATCAGCACTTACACATACACACACACATTTCTAACATTTTCATACAGTGATTCACAAACAATGTCACAATCAGAAAACAAACAGACTCTCGTTTAACACCTCATCATCTACGAAAGAGTACATGAGTAATGATCCCTGCCTCCACAGAATGTGTCTGGTCCTCGTGTTTGATCACAGAAACTCTGGCCATTGAACAGGTTTTATTGATGAGCTGAGACTTCCGTAAGGGATTTAAACTGGTTTCTACTCACAGACGGTCAAATGGATGTGAAGTTTGAAATGATGTCAACATCTTGGTACAAGCTGGAATGGAACAGCTGCTACAAAACAAAATCCACAGAAAGCAAACAACCTGACACCTGAATGCTACATAAACTTTTAGTTGTGCAGATAATGTAAATACACTCACTGGCCACTTAATTAGGTACACCTGTCCAACTGTTCCTTAAAGCAAATTTCTAATCAACCAATCACATGGCAGCAACTCAGTGCATTTAGGCATGTAGACATGGTCAATCTGAGCATTAGAATGAGGAAGAAAGGTAATTTAAGTGACTTTGAACGTGACTGATGGTGCCAGACAGGTTGTTCTGAGTATTTCAGAAAGTGCCGATCTACTGGGATTTTCACCCACAACCATCTCAAGGGTTTACAGAGAATAGTCTGAAAGAGGGAAAATATCCAGTGAGCGGCAGTTCTGTGGAATAAAAATGTCTCGTTGAAGCCAGAAGTCAGAGGAGAATGGCCAGACTGATTCGAGCTGATAGAAAGACAACAGTAACTCAATTAAACATTTATTACAACCAAGATATGCAGAAGAACATCTCTGAACACACAACACGTCGAACTTTGAGGCAGATGGGCTACAGCAGCAGAAGACCACGCCAGGTGTCACTCCTGTCAGCTAAGAACAGGAAACTGAGGCTACAATTCACACAGTCTCACCAAAATTGGAAAACAGAAAAGGGAAAAATGTTTCCTGGTCTGATGACGGGCGGCGTAGTCTAGCGGAAAGGGCGGTCATCCTTCGTTCAGAAGATGGCAGGTTCCTTCCCCTGTGCCGGCAAGCTACGTCGAAGTATCCTTGGACAAGATACTGAACCCACCGCTGCCTCGGGGCAGCCATAGTCGGTCGGGAAGGAGGTCACCCTCCGATCGGGAAACCGGAGCTTGATCCCGTGTCCTGGCAAGAGGCTACGTGTCGAAGTATCCTTGGGCAAGATACTGAACCCCTCAACTGCCCCCCGGGCGCTGTTTAATATGGCTTCCCTCTGTTCCTCACCTCACGGTGAGGATGGGTCAAATGCAGAGACAAAATCCAATAGAACACCTTTAGGACGTGGTGGAACGGGCGATTCGCATTATGGGTTTGCAAAAAAAGGTTATGAAAGCTGCACTGAAGTTCTGTAACTTTTACATATTCATTAAGTTTTTTTAGCTCTGATTCTGTCCCCAAAACAAATTGCATTTATCAATTATTCATAGTTCTGTTGACTAACATTCTCTTTATTTTCAGGGTACTTTACTCTGGTTTAGTACTATTCTGTACATTTCAGTAAAAACAAATAATCTCTGAGCAAAAACTGTTACAGAAGTGAACAGAAGTTTTTTAGTCTTTATTTTTTTTATCCCATTACCATAACAATAAGTGTTCACATTGGAAAACAGATGTAACCACATATTTGAGTTTTCCCCCCATGAACAGATGATGATGTTTTGTTTTCTTATTTACTTAGTCATGGATGAAGCGTTTCTGTTTTTTCAAATGTCTTTGAAGATCACTGACATCTTTGTTGCACGTGAAACCGTGTCTAAAGAGTCAAACCTGGTCAAAGTCTCAGATGTTCAGCGTTCCACATCCCACATAGCAAACACTGACATGAATTACTGTTTGTTTTGATCCAGTTATTGTTTAGATTTGAGATGTCAACCCTGGAGATGTGACGCAGTCTTTCTACCTGCAGACTTCTCAAATGAGCCAATGATGTGGTAAAAGGTGTGAGGTGGGAACATGTGGAATGTTGTGGATATTCTTCTGAATTTAAAGGATTGACCTTTGAATGATGAAACAGGAAGTTAAAATAAAGAAACCTTCTACATGAAGACTGCAGATGATTCGTCTCCTCTTGCTTTAAAAGTGTAAACATTCACAATGAGATTAGAAATGATAAAATCTACTAATGTGACTAAAGCCTCATTCAGAATGACCCTTATGAACGATGCATTTGTAAGAATCTCTTGTTTCCTACTAAATCTGGAGTTGGTGAACATTCATGGAGGCGGGCTTTGTTTCCTACAGGAAGTTGTTAAGGCTGTCGCATGAGCAACTTGATGGATTCTTCATACGGGTGCGTTGGAACCTTCCTCCGGTCTACCGAAGATGACGTTACCAAAATTACACACAGGTGCATCTCACTGCAATTTCAAGTCATTGCTGTGAAGATCCTCACATCCTGGCACATTTTGTTGGGGATTAAACACGTTGAAGGTCCAGTATCTTAAACATTCTGTGCTTTGATCATCTCATCTGCTAAGAAATTTGTGGAAAAGCTTCTAATTATCAATATGAGAATAATACAGAGTGACTCCAGCTGCATCTTCTGCAGCTGCAGCTGCAGGGCGGAGAAGGTCTACGAGCTGTAGCTGCTGATTTTAAGAACCGGAAGAGAAGACAGCGGTGCTGGTGGGTGCAGGACTGGATCCAGAGGCAGAACCTCTACAGCCAGAACCAGGTTCAGTTCCATGAGCTGGACCACGAGTTGGAATGGACCTTAACACCTTTGCTGAGCTGTTGCATTGTGTCGCCTCACGTATGATTATAAATAAGAAGTAAGTGTGACTTTCTGGAATCAACAGTTTTTTTGTCATGGTCTATTTTTTGTTCTTGTAAAAACACGCCGAAGTAAATAAAAATTAAATAGTGTTGTTTGGAAGACATTCGACCGGTGTTCCTACGAAGAGGGTTTTCATGGCTCATTCATGGAAAATCTTGGATCAGAACATCGACCTGGTCACGAACTTCTAAATGGGCCACGAACATTAGATTCTTGTACGACTGTCGTAAGGCTGCATTAAGGAGGAAACACTCCTGAACCCATTGGTAGCCTGTTTTCAGCTGTTCGTACGTGTCATTGGGACTGAGGCTTTAAAGAGGCCCTTCCATTAAAAACGTTTTTTCTGAGGTTTCTGTTGAATATTTTAGCTCCACAGGTGTTCTTACCTTCATAGTGGGTGTGAAAACAGGTCAACAACTTCTCTTTCAGTTTTTATCTCTCAAACTACGCAGGTGGTGATAACACCCGAGTTCGAACGACCTGTATCTGTTTCATCACAACTCCTTTGTTCGTTAGTATTCATCAGCTCCCGCAGTTGAAACCACGCCTAGCATGCTGCTGGCTAAAAGCTGTTAGCATAAGACGTAGCAAACAGGAAGAGAGTATGTCTGATGTTACCATGCGCAGCGGGGCAGGAAACAGTATACCTTGCTCTCATAGGCTCGTTTGTAAGCCAATCAGAGTCCAGCAAGTTCGAATAATGAATATGAACGAGCTGCTGCCGAAGCAGTCGAAGCTGCCTGATGGAAGGAGCCGGAACCACCTGAATTTTAACGCAGACAGATTGAAAGGTCTGTTAATCAGTGTTTCCTGACGTTTTTTAGATATAAAATGTTTCATATTACTGGTTAATACTTAAGAAATAACCACAAAGTCCTGAAATTTGTATGAAATGGCCTCTTTAAGGACTAGCGGGTGATCATAAACAGATGATGTATTCTGTTCCAGAGAAGCAAAGTAAAGCAAAACTTCCAACATGTTCAGTGCTTTAAAGAGGAGGTAGTTCCTTTTATCAGAACCAGGTTTAACAGGCAGACCTAGAGTATCCACTATTGACCTGGACCTTCACTTCACTCAGTTCTACACGTCTCAAGCATTTAAACACACCACGGTGTTTCAATACAGTTCAAATCTCAGTGTGACATCACAGGGTTTGAATTGGACCGGTTTACCAGCCTGAGATGATTTTTTGTTGTTGTGATTTGGTGCGAATAAAATAAACAGCAGTAAACTGAGTTTCTGTGTAGAGTAAATAAACATCCATCCATCTTCTGTTCATGCTTCCTGTTTACAACCACAGAGGACTCGATTCTGTTTCAGGAGCTTTTATTTTTAGAATAATAATATTATTTACCTATTTTATTTCTGTATAGTATTTTTTACGTGATGGTCATAAGTTGGTGTATTTAAAATCTAATTTTGTTTTGTTTGTTTAATTATTTATGAAAGTGTTCAGCAGTCATTAGTGACTCTAAATGGGACCAGCGTCATGTCCAGGTGGAACTCCGCCTCTCACCCACTGACTGCTGGACACAGCTTCACGTGAATAGGAACACGTGTGTGCAGAAAGCAGATGCATGAAGCTTTAACAGCTTCTGTACATGAACAGGAAACATATAAATGTGTAGAAGTTCAGACAGTTTTCAAAGAGCCAACCGACGTCTCCCAGACAACCGCGCTGGATTCTCTCACCCAATCTGCTGACGCCACATATAAAAATAAAAGTTTATCATGTGACTTCAACTCATCTTGATGCTGTTTTATTATTCCTGTTTTTTATCTTCTAACTTTGTCCGTGTGTCTTAATTCTCCTTAAAATAATAATTTAAAACATTCAGAGTTTAAAAACTAAATCTTTGGTTTATTTAGCACAAACTGGGGATTCACAGTAACTTCACACATTTATTTTCCTAAATAAATATGTTAATTTACTGTGAATCACCAGTTTTAGCTTTTGTACTTGTGGTATGCAGCATAATGACATGGCAGCGCTGTTCCTGTTGATTTATCTCCTGCTTCCAAGTGAAAGATCAGGCTTGTAGATCACTACAAGAGAAGCTGTAATCATGTTGTCCACTTTCACGACGTGAGAGGTTTCACTTTAAAAAAGTGTTTTAACGTGAGCTTCACATTATAAGGGTGTCATTTCTTTTTCCTTCATCAAATCTGCAACCTTCAACCGAAACTTGGCTCAAAGCAGAGAAGCTTTAACAACCCAAAGCAGTTGAAACTTGTCACAATGAAGAATCATCCATAATTAGCACTTTGTGGATTTAAAGCTCGTTATTTGAAAAAAAGTCATCAAATGTAACTCTAAAAACACATTCAGATGTGTGAAGTAAACCAATTATAGTATTGATCTGAGCTTCTGTCATCAAAATCCCATGATGCAACACATACGAGTTGATTAAGACACAACAAAGATGCTTTCAGGTGTTTCTAGGTCAAAGATCTGTGACCTTTATCCTGGAATAACCTTTCAGATGGTTTGTGATCCAGATGGATGTTGTTAGAAATGTGACAGTATGTATTTTCTATAATATTTCCTGGTGTATTTTAAAATCATGTTGTAGCATATTTATACATTTCAAGGTTTAAATCCTAAATACCTAAAATATTAATTCTGTAGTGGTCCAGTGGAGTCCAAACCGAGTCCTGGGGTCAATGTGTCCGAGTGGATTATTTACTTTCTGAATGTTGATTTAATTAATAATACAGAAGTTGTGCTTCATCTTATCAGAGAACTAGTTTCTCTACAACAAGGTGAGTTCAAACCCTCAGTCTGTTTCCTGGCAGCAGAACAAACCACCCAGTTTGATTTATAGAAACATTACAGTGGAGGATGAAGACAACGTGTCTCCAGGAAATGTAAACAATACACTCCAAACTGAAGCGATGGAAACCTGAATGTGTATGTGACAACATCTTCATGCTTCCTCTGACTCAGAAGAACAACATTAAGAAGAAAACTAATCTGGATGATGAAGTATAAAACGCTGAGTCATCGCTTGCTTTTCTCTCACTTACACTAATACAATGTAGTTCTTTTACAGCAGAAACCAAAACAACCGTACGACCATAACTGTGTCACAGTGTGTGTGTGTGTGTGTGTGTGTGCGCGCGTGTGTGTGCTCTCAATCAAAGTGTGAGACAAACCGCTAGCCACTTGTTACTGAGGCTGTTATAACACTGCTGGTTATAATACTTTACTATATAAATGATACTATTTGGTTAAATTATTAGATAACGTGACAAAAAGTTCAATTTTTATGCTGATTATACTCAGTTATATTTATCAATGAAGCCTGATGAATCCAATCAGTTAATTAAATTAAAAGCTCATCTTAATGACATAAAATCTTGGATGACATTTTCTGTTCTTAAACTTAGACAGTCAGAGGTTCTGGGTTTTGGACCCGAGCACCTTATGAACAAACTGTGTGGTCAGTCATTTACTTTAGATGCATTAATTTGGCCTCCAACAAGAAGGTAAAGAACCTGGGTGTTATCTTTGACCAGGACATGTCCTTTAGTTGTCATATAAAACATGCGTGTTTCTAAAATATAGAAAATGTTTCATATTACAGGTTAATACTTAAGAAATAACACAAAGTCCTGAAATTTGTATGAAATGGCCTCTTTAAGAATAGACTTAAAACTTTCCTTTTTGCACAATCCTTTAGGCTACGTTCAGACTACAGGCTAAAGTGACCCAAATCCGGTTTTTTGCCCCTATCTGACGTGTATCTGATTTTTTTATGTCAGTCTAAAAGACACAGATCCGATTTTTTCAAATGTGACCCAGATCACTTCAGCATGTGGTCCTAAATCTGATCTTTAGGCATGCGACATCAGTCTGAACCGCCAGGTCACTTCCATTTGACCTGTACGTCATCAATACGTGACTATTCTGCGTCAAGGACGGTTTTTGAGAAACATTTCCAAAGAAATAGCAGAGCGCGGGTTTAAACAAACCTGACTTCAATGCCAAAGAAAAAGAAAAATCTCTGAGCTAAATGCAAGGAGGCACTGTTCCTTCTAATGTGCATACGTGACACATTCAAGACGCATTTCATTCAGACATAAAGTCACATTCAGGTCGCATTTCACTGGCAATATGAACGAGCTTGCAAAAAGATCGGATTTCACAAAAAAATCGGAATTGAGCTTTAAGACCTGCAATGTGAAAGTAGCCACAGTCAGGGTTAGCTTGAATTCTCCTGATCCATCCCTTTAGTTATGCTGCTATAGGCTTAGACTGCTGCAGGACATACTGTCCACATGTCTTCCATCTGTCTTTACTCTCCATGTTTGTATTTATTATTATTGCTGCTATTAACTTTAACAAGTGGCCCAAATCCACAGTGGGTCGAGTCAGAACTCATCCCGGTTTGTGGTTCTGCTGGAGGTTTCTCTTACTTAAACTGATCTTAAAGAGGTCCTTCCATTAAAATGTTTTTTCTGAGGTTTCTGTTGAATATTTTAGCTCCACAGGTGTTCTTACCTTCATAGTTGGTGTGAAAACATGTCAATAACTTCTCTTTCAGTTTTAATCTCTCAAACTACGCAGGTGGCGATAAAACCTGAGTCCGAACGGTCTGTATCTGTTTCATCACAACTCCTTTGTTCGTTGGTATTCATCAGCTCCCACAGTTGAAACCACGCCTAGCATGCTGCTGGCTAAAAGCTGTTAGAATAAAGACGTATCAAACCGGAAGAAACTACATGCGCTGTTGCCATGCGCAGCGGGGCAGGAAACAGTATACCTTGCTCTCATAGGCTTGTTTGTTGGCCAATCAGAGTCCAGCAAATTAGCATAATGAATATTAATGAGTTGCAGCCTGAAGTCTGACGAAGCCAGCCGAATCTTCATGCAGACCAATTGAAAGGTCTGTTAATCAGTGTTTCCTGACGTTCTTTTAGATATAAAATTTTCATATTACAAGTTAATGCTTCAGAAATAACCACAAAGTCGTGAAATGGCCTGTTTAATGCGGTTGGATTGAACTGGTTGGATACAAAACTGGACCTGATGTGGAGGACTTGTTGCATCTGGGACTATGAAATGACAAACTCTTCTTCTTTTCACATAAACTTGATGTCTAAGTGAAGCTGAACGCGATCACTGTGACACATAAAAGCTTCATCCCCAAGAGAACTTCCTCCATGAACATCTGACAAAACATTTGGGTTCTGACTGTCACTATGCTGAGAATAACTGCCCAGTGTGTCACAGTCACAGGAAGTGAAAAGCAACAGTCAACATTTTCCACAACTTCTCTCATTTTTACTGCGGGGTGTGCCAATCCACATAAACCACAGGATGCGTTATTGTTTAGAAAGAGCGTAAATGAACAAAGTCTTACGTCATTCCTGTTGATTTTGGAATGTTATATAGGATGAAGAATAACTGAAGAGGAGCCAAAGATTCCAATAACAACGTGGCCTTCAACAGAAGCAGCTTCACAACTGATTATGCTTTTTTTTGCTTTGGATTTGAACCACCAGCCTTCACAGCAGGATTCCAGAAAATCCTTATTCTGCTTGTGCACAGCAGGATTTTCAACAGAAACCAGAATCTGTTGCCATGCAATGTGTGAGAAACAAGTTAGTTTCTATGTTAAAGTTTATAACAGAGTAACAGCAGGTCAGTATGAAGGTACTAGCATGTCAACACTCGCTGGGAATAATGTGCAACACTCCCAGCAGCCATTCCTCACTGTCTATGCATCTGGATGAAAGATCAGCAAGCTGCAGCTCTGCTCCTGCACACGCATCACATTCACATGCACGTCAAACTCCACAACGTGCACGACACAGTCAGGAGCTCCAAACTAACCTGGATGAGCTGCGCACCTGACTAACCAAACGTTCTGATTACTGAGTTATGACGTATGTAAAGTGATACACGTGTTTACAGTTTCAACTCGTCGGAACCATGAAGTTTCCTTCTTTTTTTTCCACATTTACCATCATCTTTAATTACGCAGAAGGCTGAAACAAACAGACTGGAAGGGCGCTTCCATTTTCACATTCCATCTGCACGCGCGTGGTGTGGCCAAAAAACCCCAGAGTCGGATCTCATCCGCTTTCATGTTGGCTGAATTCTCGTTCCACTGCTGGAAAAAGTTCCACTGCTGAAGTTTGTACAGTCCAGCAGACATCCCACCCTGTCGCGGGTCCAGGACAACAGACGCGTCCTGCACTCGAACTTTTTTAACTTTTCATTTTCACTTTTCCTTCAAAATAAAGACACAAGCATAAAGATCTTACCTGTTAACAGGACGGACGGCAGCAGACAGCAGTAAACCAGCCAGACGATCACCTGGAGATCCATGTTCTACACCACATGAGGTTCCTTATTTTATTGACTCCGATAAGAACTTAATGTTAAACATGATAGTTCAGCTCGACAACTGCTTTCATTATCTCCCATGAAAAAGATAAAAAAAAAACAAACGCGCCAAACTTTGAGCGTGTCTCCCAAGTTGAACCTAAAGTTTCTGTTCTGTCTTCGGTACCGATGTTCTGGGTGTTTCCAGCTCTCATGAAGAACCAGCAGGACTTTCACTGAACTGCTCCCAGTGAGGTAGAAAGTTTTGTTGCATGTGTTTTCGGACAGGCCCAGACTCAAACAGCTCACTGAAGGTGGAAAATGTGATTCACATGAGCAAGTCCGTGTGAGGGGCGTTCATAGAGGAGCTATTCTCCACTGAGCTGCTGCCTCTGCTGCTGGTCACCTCCCTGTTTTAAACAACCACCAGTCACACAACTTCTGTCTAACGCTGTCTCCTGAGGTCTACCTGCGCCGCAAAACAGCTAATTACAGCCTGAGTTATTGTTGCCAACATGGCAGAAAGACTTTCATTTGTTCCCCTCCCTGCTGTTTGGTGCTAAAACATCTGTGTAGAAGTCACATTATGTGTCTGCCACACCTGACGTCAAGAGACAGACTGTTATGTTGGAAAACAGCGCCCCCACATGGTCACAGAGAGAGTTTCACAGCGAGAACGCTGCAGCGACACGTCAAAGTCCGCCATATTGGAGAGGGAAATTAACATGGCGCACCTATAAATTCGCTACAGGTTGGCTATGAGAGAAATAAAATATTTTTAGGTATCTATGTGGCAAAAATGAATGTTTTGTCTTGAGTGACTTAGAAGATATTTGGTGCTGTAATAAACAAAATAGATGCTCATACATGATGATTTATCATTGTGTTGATAAGAAAAATTCTGAAATCAACAAAACTTATTTACACAATAAAACTACAAATATGATCAAGTTCATATTTATTAATCAACATGTTCTTGAAAAAAGTATAAAAACTGTTCCAAAACAACTAACCATCAATAACAAAATAAAAAATGAAATACAAAATAAAAAACTTACAAAAATACATAAAACTGAGTGTAAATATAACTTTCATGGCCAGTTGTTTTCGTGAATGTATGTATGTATATATGTATGTGTGTGTGTGAGTTTTACCAGTGTGGTAACATGTCACACATGATCAGAATACACAATCATTGATAACCTTTAATACAAAAAGGCAGTTTAGTTGCGATTAAATTGAAACTTGACCAAGTGCATAGATAAAAAAAGTGAATATTTCAATAAAAATACAAAAACCTGAAATAATACGTTTGTATTTGTCACTATTTTTCATTCTGGAATGATGTAAAACTTTTTGTTAGGTATAAAAGGAGTGTTTAGTATTGATTACTCATGAGACGTGTTGTAACTGATCCAGGAACAGATTCACAACTAAGCTGTCGTTATTTGATCATCACATGACGCTAAGAAGTCATTAATCACATGCGATGGCTGTTTTATTTTTACCTTTTAATGTGATTGTCTCATCCAATAATCAGTACACCACCTAAGATTTTACATTTCATCAGTAATTTTAACAGTGTCCAACATTTAAATGTATATTTTATATTGATTAAGATATAAACTCTTTTATTTAATGATTTGGGGTAAATTTAAATACTGTTGTCGTTCTGTTTGCTGTGCCTTTAAGAACTTCTCTCTGTAACATCTTGCACGTTTTTGATAGGGCGGCGGACCAGACGGGGCGGGGCGTTTGGGGATTTCGCGCGAAAATATATTTTTTCTTCCTGTAAAGCGTGACAACATCCGGAGTGTCGCTAGTATTTGTTCGTTGTTTACGGATTTTGGCTCATTGTGTTTGACGCTCTGCGGTGCTTTTGTGGGTTTTTTTGCAGCCCGCCGCGGCACCATCAACATGTCTCAGGCTCGAGTTACAGATTTCTTTTCACAGAGAAAGAAAAGCATCCGTGAACCGGGTAAAACCGCGAAGCAGCGCGGCGACATTGTGAGAGGCTCCTCCAAACATCTGAAACCCTCCAGCTCCCAGAACCAAGACGCTGATTTCTGTTCTTCTCCCGTTCACGAAGAATTTGTCCGAGTCGTCGATGAAGCAGCGGGTTTTACAGAACCAGAACCCGCTGGTTTCTGCGTGGTCTCCAGTCCGCGGACACCAAAGCGGAGCTTGGCCGAAGCAGAGATCGTCGTGCCCCCAGCAGCCACCGCTGAGCACTCGTCGGTTAAAAGAAGACGGCAAGCCGAAGAGGTCAGAAAGGTTAAAACAACAAAGAGGTCCGCCAGGAAGAAACTTCTCCTCCAGGATGAGTTGCTACAGGTAAACAGACTTCCCAATTCAACCTTCATTGGTTCGGTTGCATCATGTTTAATCAGTATTTATGAATAAGAAGTTGACGAATGTAATAAATCCACTGTGATTATTCACTTATGTTAATCTAAGTCTGTTGTTGCTTGACACAAAAGGCTTTTAATTATCAGTCCTGAATCATTCCAGCTGAGACAAAGCTCTAAAGAAATCTGTTTATTTACAGGATCATCCTAAAGTGGATGTTGCATCCCTGAAGAATCAGCTTCAGAGGATTAAAAAACAGGCCGAAGATGTTACAAACCGCGCTTCCTCACCTTCTGTTTCCACATCCTCTCCAGCACCTTCTAACAATGCAGCTCCAATTGTTCCTCAAATCTCCACGCTCGTTTCCACGGATGCTAATCCTCTCAACTTCTCTGTGGCTCGTGCCAAAGAACTGGCAGCCAAAGCCCAGAGGAGGAGGGAGCAGAGAGCAGCTGATGAGATCAAGCAGAATGAGATACAGACTCAAGACAAGTGAGAAAGCTGATTCTATAACAATCAGAACCTCCTACTTTTGTTTGTGTTGAGCCTAAATCTAAAACTTGTTTGTGTCCAGAACCGAACAGCCAGCATACCAGCAGTACCACACCCTCGCCCAGGCCGTCCCTCCTGGCCTGTCGTTGCCTTATCAGTACAAGATCCTGGCTGAGATGTTCAGGAGTATGGACACTGTGACCGCCATGCTGTACAACCGCAGCGAGACCGCCACCTTCACCAAGATCAAGCAGGGAGTTCAGGACATGATGCACAAGTATGTGAGGAGATGGTTTCAGATCATTCAGATGGAGCATGATCTCATTTTAAATCCCTGTTTTTGAATGTTTGTTTCCAGGCGGTTTGAGGAGAGTCACATGGGTCAGATAAAGACTGTGTTTCCTGAGGCGTACACGTTCAAACGAGAGAAGAACATCCCGACGTTCAGCAGCAACATTTTGAAGAGCAGCTACCAGCTGACCGTGGAGCCCCTCTTTGGACCGGGTCAGAACAAACACTTCTATCAGTTTGATATTTGTATCTTCTGAGCTTTAAAGAGGCTCTTCCATTAAACAGTTTTTCTGAGGTTTCTGTTGAATATTTTAGCTCCACAGGTGTTCTTACCTTCATAGTGGGTGTGAAAACAGGTCAACAACTTCTCAGTTTTAATCTCTCAAACTACGCAGGTGGTGAGAAAACCCGAGTTCTCCTGAGTCTGAACAGCCTGTATCTGTTTCATCACAACTCCTTTGTTCGTTATTATTCATCAGCTCCTGCAGTTGAAACCACACCTAGCATGCTGCTGGCTAAAAGCTGTTAGCATAAGACGTAGCAAACAGAAAGAGAGAACGTCTGACGTTGCCATGCGCAGCGGGGCAGGAAACAGTATACCTTGCTCTCATAGGCTAGTTTGTTAGCCAATCAGAGTCCAACAAATTCGAATAATGAATATGAACGAGCTGCTGCTCGAGGCCTGATGGAAGGAGCCGGAACCACCCGAAATTTAATACAGACAGATTGAACGGTCTGTTAATCAGTGTTTCCTGACGTTTTTAGATATAAAATGTTTCATATTACTGGTTAATACTTAAGAAATAACCACAAAGTCCTGAAATTTGTGTAAAATGGCCTCTTTAAAAAATAAAAGGCTCAACGTGTTAAAGCTTGCGTGTTAATGGATGCTCTTTGTGTGTTCAGAGGTAAAAGAAGCCCGACCGGTTCTGTCCGCCTCTCGTCTTCTGGAAAGGAGACGCGTCTTCCACCAGAACCTGGTTACTATTGTCAAACAGCACCACAAGGTGAGCAGCTGATATACATCAAGTCAAACAGTAGTTTACACTGATTGAACAGTGATTGAGTAAAGACGCAGTCGGAGTGAAATAGTTTGAAGCTTCTGAAATGTTTCTATCCTTCTCTCTGTAGGTCTTTTTGTCCTCACTCGTCCCTCCAGTTTCTGTTCCAGAAGACAAACTGACCCGCTGGCACCCCCGCTTCAATGTGGACACGGTACCGGCCGTCCAGCCCAGCTTACTGCCTCAGGTTCCTGTAACAGAGAAAGTAACTACAGCCCAGGAGGTTCTGGACAAGGCCCGCTCACTCATCACCCCCAAGGTGCAGTTCAGTCCAAATGTAACATGTTATCAGATCCTGCTTTCTATAAAAAAACACAAAGAAACCTCCAGCAGAACCACAACCGGGATGAGTTCTGACTTGACCCGCTGTGGATTTGGGCCACTTGTTAAAGTTAATGGCAGCAATAATAATAAATACAAATATGGAGAGTAAAGAGAGACAGCAGAGTGAAGACATGTGGACAGTATGTCCTCCTGCAGTCTGAGACTGTAGCAGCATAACTAAAGGGATGGATCAGGGTAATCTAAGCTAACACTGTTAGGAATGATCAAAAAAGGAAAATAAACAGAGTTTCTGTCTGATGGATTAAAAGTAGAAGCTGGTTTCAGGAGAGGAACCTGATAACTGAAAGCTCTTCGTCTTGTACTCTCAGAACCAGAAGCAGATCTGTGGCTGTATAAACATTCTACATAGCTGCTAGCATGGACGTAGTTTTAGGGGGGGGACACAGGGGACATGTCCCCTGTACTCTGCAACTGTCCAAAAACAATGTTTCGCTACATTAAACAGAGATGGGTTGAGCACTAGGACCAAGCAGAAAACGGCCGCTCAAGCTGAAGCCCGTCTCCCCTAGTTTAGCCCGCCTACCAGTTCCTCTTGTGTGATTGGCTGTTTCTGCTGTCACTCCCCCTTGCCTGTTTGCACACTGCAGACAGACAGACCGGTGTGGTGGCAAGCTAACCTGCGGTCAGGAGTGCTGTGCAACTGTCGTTTGGCCGGCGTTTGGGTTTATGATGTCAAAGAGAAAAAAAGGCGACATAAGAGACTTTTTTAGAAGTCAAACTGTAAGTTACTCAAAGAAATGTGTTCCAGCCGTCCTTCAACACCTTTTCTTCCCAAACGTAATGCCAGTTTGACTTGCCCACCAGTAGGTGGTGCTAATTAAATGATAATATTCCATAAATAGGCAAAATTGTTACTAAGTTGGTGTGATGTTGACTCAGGTAAAACACAGAATTGGGTGATAATGTTTGGCTACATGCTTTACAACCAGTCAAACCAAGAAAAATTGGTCTTAAAAGTAGCAATAGAAAACTAAAAGAAACAATGGAGGACACAGTCAGCTGAAAGATTAGTTTTATGTAAAACACTTCTGTCCCCCCCACCTCTGAAATCAAAATTTCGTCCATGTCTGCTAGTAGTTAATTATCTTCTTCCTGTGCTGGTTGTTAAACAGAACTTCTGGTTTTAACCCTGATGTATATTCGTGTGTGTTCAGATGGAGAAGGCTCTGGTTTCTCTGACCTTAAACACAGAAGATGATGATGCAGAAAGTTCTGGGTCAACGTGTTTACAGAACCCAGCTGTCTCTCAGACATCACCTGCCCCCTCCGTTCAGGTCCCAGCCTCCCTGAAAGGGGTTTCCCAGTCCCTGCTGGATCGGGTATGTACAACATAATTCATGGACATTTCTAGCATTTGAGTAACCACATTGTCGTGTTGACTGTTTGGCTGCTTTTCTCCTGCCAGGTCCGAGCAAAAGAGGCCCAGAAGCTCCAGGCGGCCATGACTCGAAACCCCGCTCAGGAAGAGCGGCTGCTGATGATGTCGAGGCTCGGCGAGCTGGCGAGGATCCTGCGCAGTGTGTTTGTTACAGAGAAAAAAGCAGCTGTAATAATGGAAGTGGCCTGTAGCCGGATGATGGCGAGCTACAGGTCGGCTCTCAGCACAGGTTGGTTCAGTCAGAAAGTTCTGGTCACACCCGACCTGCACATTCAATCGAGTGGTAACTTCAGCTTTTCCTTCTGTTGAACAGCTGAAATGGAGAAACACATTCGCCTGTTGGCGGAAGTGGCTGCTGATTGGCTGACCATTCATCCAATTAGGAAGGACTTTTACCTGAAGCTGAACAAGAAGGTGGAGCTTAGCATGGTTCTGGAGAAGATCACCTGCAGACTGAAAGAGGAGGAGCAGCAACTCTGAGACTTTGTGTGTAGTGTCGGGTTCTACGACTGGTCATGTTTGGGGTTTTTTTTTGTGGGGGGGGCTGTGTGGTTATTACCATTGAATCAGGTTCCTCCTCCTGTGTAACGACTGTTTGGTTTTTTTTAACTTGTTCTGGTTGTGTTGAATTTCAGTCCATCAGGAATCTGTTTGACTGAAGTGTTGATGAAAGTTTATATTTAGATCTTTGTCAAACAAGAAATACATTTTTCAGACACAAACTGTCTCCATTATTAAAGTTTATCTTATACTGAACATCAGAAATAATCCTTTAGCCAAAAGAGGTTTTAGGTTTAATTAAAATCAATCAGGAGTCCATCATGACCTGACCTGAAGGTGGGTGGGGACACTGTTAAGTCCCGCCCCCTCCAAATAAAAATACACTTCAGAAACTTTTTTTCCAGTGTGAATTCTCATATTTATTTTCTAACATGTTTAGTTATGATTTAGTAAACTAGTTTTGGGCGGGACGCCTGTAACCAGGACTTCTAACGATGTTGGAGGAGACGTGACATCTAGCTGCTATATAGAAATCAGCTGCACTCATACGTGTATATTTACAGTATTCATACATGTAGAAATAAACAGACAACACAACTAGTTTCTTATTTAAATTGGTGAGATTATTCATTTATTTCATAAAACTTACAGTTTGTAATCTTCACATTATGTGGATCTTATTGGAGTTTGACTCCTGTCTGATTGTGTTTGTGGAGAAGTTGTTTTTCACATGATGAGAATGTTTTTGTTCCATCAGGTTTGGGGTTGAGTTTTTCCATGATTACACACTGTTCATTGATCTTCTGTATATTTTGTCACTTGTTTTAAGACTCTGATCTGGATTCAGCTTCAATAAATCACAAAACATTCTGAACTGAGATTTCTTGTTTTTCTGGGTTTCTCAGTCTTTGTAAAACATGTTTGATCCCTTCTGAACGTGGTGCCTTCAGTGACCCTCAGTACTGAACCAGAGAGAACACCTTGTGTGGTTTGAGTCTGTCGATGCCCCTCAGGTCTTTGAGTTCGATGACCACCATGCAGCCTAGAATCTCTGCCTGCTGCTTCTTCATCAGCTCGCAGGCTGCGAACATCGTCCCTGTAACACACGTTCACTTCAATTCACTTACTCTTCTCACTTCCATTTAAAGCAAAACACAGTTTTTGAATAAGATCACCCCCCCATAAATAAAATAAACATGTTTTTCACCTCCAGTTGCCAGAAGATCATCAATAATTAAAACCTTCTGGCCGGGGGCCACAGCGTCCTCCTGGATCTCCACTTCTGCCTGATTAGAAAGAACAGTTAGGAACTGAGATCACTTCCAGGTGGAGGAAGACCACCTCGTGTTAAAAATGGGCCTAGAACAGTGGCTCCAGCCCCTGGGTGGGTACCGGTCCGTGGGTCATTTGGTACCAGGCTGCACAGACAGAGTAATTGACTCTTTTTATATGTTTTATTTTGAAAACTAACTGGATTCTCTCTGTTACATCTGTGTATGACTCACTTTTCACACATGTTAAGATGCTGGACTTGATCACATGATACGGTACCTCTCAAAACAAAACCCACAAGCAAGTGAGTTAAAAACATCTCTGGAAAGTTTCCATGTGAAGGAGAATTTCTTCAAACAATGTGCTTAAATTTAGAACTAATTTCTGATTCAGTTCTTTGACGTGACGGAGCTGCTCCTGTTTCACTTTGTTTCTCTGGTTTTAACTTCTGTCTCCCAGTGAAGAGGCAGAAAACCTCCAAGAAAAAAATGAAGCTGCGTTTAACAGACAAACTGGACATCTGGTCCAGTCCTCTTAAATAATATTTAATTTTAATTATTACTTTATGTAAACGATAAAATATAAAACAAACAGATATAAACATTGACACTCATGTGTTGTTACCTTGCCATATTCCAGATCATAAGCCACAGACGTGGTGGCTCCAGGCAGTTTGCCTTTCTTCCTCACCAGGATGAAGCCAACGCCGAGCCTCTGGGCGAGCAGGGGCCCGAACAGGAAACCACGTGCATCTAAACCTGCCACGGGGCCACATCCAGGAAGAACGAGTTTAATTACCAGTTTACAGACGGTCTAAAGTTACATTTAATTAAAGACAAGATCTCATTTACACGTCCACCGTCAGTACAAGAGGCGGGGTTACACCTGAACATGTCGTCAGTCCACAGAGACACACACCTTAGGGCTGATCTAAGCTAACCTGCCTACAGGTGTGAGATTGACTGTCTGGTGTCACAGTACAAGCTCAACAACCTGGAGTTCAATGCAGCTAAAACAGTAGAGATGATTGTTAAGGAAGAACTCACCACCCCATTACTCTTAGAGAGTCCCCAGTGGACAAAGTGGAGTCCTTCTGCTTGGACACCATCATCACTCAGAACCTCAAGTGGGAGATGAACATCATCTCTATCACCAGAGGATGAACTTCCGCAACAACTGAGGAAGTTCAACCTCTCGACATCGATGATGGTGCATTTCTACTCCTCCATCATCGAGTCCATCCTCATCTCCTCCATCACCATCTGGTTCACTTCAGCTTCAGCAGAGGACCAGGACAGACTGCAGCAGAGTATCATCTGCTCTGGGTGCAACCTTCCTTGCCTCCAGGACCTGTACACCCCCGGGACCTGCACGCCTCCGGAACCTGTACGACTCCGGGACCTGTACGCCCCCGGGACCTGTACGCCTCCGGGACCCGTACACCTACGGGACCTGTACACCTTCAGGACCTGTACACCTCCAGGGGGAGGTAGAACAGCTGAGAGAAGAGACCTGCTGATGAAGGTTCTCAGCCATCTGAGGAGTGACGGACTGAACCAGCCCTGCTCAAGGAGGAGGGGGGTTGTGGTTTGTGAACCAGCTCACATCATTTCAAAATTCAACACTTTTTAGTTTGAGTTGATAAAATGTTTCTGTCTTACCAATAATCAGATCAACCTGCTGATGATTGCTCCTCACGTGTTCTTCAAACAAGTCAGTTACTGCAGTGAGCGACGCTGGATCCTTCAGGATGGGACAGATATCTCTGCAGGAGTTTAAACAACAACAGCTTTTACTGAGGGATGATGTTGTAAAGTTCCTCATCAGATTCACAGAATCTGGTTTTATTTTCTACTGAAACATGAATCAGATTAAACTTCATCAACAGAACCAGGAACCTTCTTTTTTTCCTTCAAACGTATTATTAATAGTTATATTCAGTATTTATTAATACATAAAGTTATTGCTCATTCACATTACTTGTAAATCAATTTTTCTGAATTTCTGTGTGAATCATCAAGCCAACATCTGCATGAATCAAGAGCTCCTGACTCAGTCAGATGATTCTCCTTGAAATAAGGAAGTTATTCAACTTTCACAAAGGAAACATGGTTTGAGCATCACGAACGTTCATATTTATTATGTAAGAGACGAACCGTTAGTAACAGTGAATAATCTCACCTGAACAGGATTCCTTTTTTAGGGAAGTCGGGAAAAGCTCGAATGTTTCTTTGAACTAACTGCAGTTTGGATTCGGAACCTTCAGCCATTGTTTCTAACGTTTGAAACACATCTGTGCTGCGCATGCGCATGGTCCTCTACTTCTTCTTCTATGGTTTTCTTCTTGCTCCTCTTCTTCTTCTTCATTAGTCAACAGCCACTTTACGGAAATTCAAATAAAAAAGAAAAATCCGCACGTGTCACTGCTGTCATCACGTCAGTGATGATGTGTCTCCATTAAATATTTGAAATAAACTACAATTCAAACTCAGAACTCAAAACATACATCACGAATCCCTGAAGGCAAGTGAGATGTTGTAGTTAGTCAGTGATTCTTCAGAGTCATTCTAGGGGATTCTAGCTGTGGACAGGAAGGATCTCCTGTAGAGGGTTCTAGCTGACATGAAGGATCTCCTGTAGAGGGTTCTAGTTGTGGACAGGAAGGATCTCCTGTAGAGGGTTCTAGCTGTGGACAGGAAGGATCTCCTGTAGAGGGTTCTAGCTGACATGAAGGATCTCCTGTAGAGGGTTCTAGCTGACAGGAAGGATCTCCTGTAGAGGGTTCTAGCTGACAGGAAGGATCTCCTGTAGAGGGTTCTAGCTGTGGACAGGAAGGATCTCCTGTAGAGGGTTCTGGCTGTGGACAGGAAGGATCTCCTGTAGATGGTTCTAGGTGTGGACGGGGAGGATCTCCTGTAGAGGGTTCTAGCTGACAGGAAGGATCTCCAGAGGGTTCTAGCTGTGGATGGAAAGGATCTCCTGTAGTGGTCTGTGTTGGATCTGACTGAAGACACTCTTACCGCTTTTCCACCGACAGAACACGGTGCGGCTCGGTTCACTTTAGCCCCCTGCGGACCCTTTTCCACCGCCTTTCTCGGGTGTTAACCGCGTCATTCCGCGCAAACCCGGCCTCTTTTTTCAGACCACCTCCTCGGTGGTCCGAAGCGGCCCAGAGCGGGCCCACACGCCCACCTGTCTACTGATTGGTCCAGTAAACTGCTACCAGTGACACGACTACCTACGTAGTGGTAGCCCCTGATTGGCTCGGCTGTGTGTGGTGTTCACGTGGTGTGATAGAAGCCCTCCCGCAAAAGGCTTTAAAAAAAAAACTCCCAGCAACCATACAAATATTTTATTTTAAAATACAATTGACTTTGGACAATGACGACTTCCTCCACAAGAACCAAAAATCAAACCAACCAAAATGAATCACAGACAGAGTGCAAAGTACAAAAACACACGTATATCCGCCATTGTTGTTGTTTTTTCAACTGTGACGTCGCGGACAAAGACTTTTGCGCGCCACTTTTCATAGCCAGATGGGCACGCCCATATCCCCACTTACGTCCGCTTTATGTTTCCACCGTCTCAACAAGTTGATCCGCGCTATATTGTACCGCTCTCAAGTGCGCTGTGCCGATTTGTCGGTGGAAAAGGTTGTTGAGTTACTGTGTTCTGAAGAGGATGATGAGGGTTTTCCACCGTGTTCTTCATCCTCCTTTGGCCAAGAACTTAAGAGACTCCAGATCAGTCCCCAGAACAGAACCAGTCCTCCTTATCAATCTGTTCAACCTCTTTATGTCACTTGCTCTGATGCTCCGCCCCCAACAGGTGACTGCAGATGTGATCACGCTCTCCACAACAAACAAACATTGAAGGATCTAAACTTCCTGAGGAAGTCCAGTCTGCTCTGCCCCTTCCTAAAAACAGCATCACAGTTGTGTCCAGGGTTCAGTCTGTATTTTGGTATTTATACTCCTCCACCACCTCCACTTCTTCTTCATGATGGAAATGGGTTTTGGTATGTTGCTGCTCTTCCTAAAATCTACAATCATCTCCTTTGTCTTGTTCACATTCAAGATGAGATGATTGTCCTTCACCAGGACACAGGTCCACCAGTTCTCTGGACTGGGTCTATGATCCAACCAACACCTGCAGAGTCATCAAAGTATTTGTTTCTTTTTTTACCCCATTTAATATTTAAAATTTAAGTAAACTTGTAGAATATATATTGTTGTTTATTCGATGTTTTTATAAAAAAAAAAAAGTTCACATACTGTACTTTGATTAAAGTTTAGTCTTGTAGTTACACAAACAGTCCACTAGGTGGAGGTGTTGACTAAATCATTCACTGGCAACATGCCAATAACGTCAAAGAAGAATAAAATCGAGCCGGAAGGAGCTGTGAGAAGAAGAAGAAGTAACGTGATGTTGTTGTTATGAAAGCTACGAGATGTTGGCAGTTTTAGGTCGTGTGGGCTCTTTGTTCACGTCTCTGAGACAAACATCTGCCAGGACGCTCTGTGGCGGATTTCAAAGACCAGCTTGGAACCAGAAAAGATTTCGCAGTAAAACAGGTAAGAGTACCTGTTCCATCACATGATGGAGAACACATATATGATTTACCTGATTCCTTACAGCTACGAAAACCACAAACTGTTTTGAAGCTAAAAATTGGTTTAAGACAGTGATCAAAGTGCCATCCTGTCGGTTATAGACGATCTTTGTAACAACAAAACACAGATAAAAAACAAACAAACAAAAGTTATAGTCAAAGTAAACTGCAGTTTATTACCTGCAATATGTATTTGGACAGTGTAGAGACACTCTGTCCTTTAAATGAGGTTTAGGATACTTGGATCAGCTGACAACACATGCACGTGTTCATTATTATTAAAATCAACAATGTTTCCATAAGAGAAGCCAGACGAGTCCTTAGATTTATTTACAATAAAGTCACATCCACTTTCAGTGTTTAAAAGTGGGGATGGATGATAAGTTTTATTTTACATTTATATGTGCAGTTTGAATTTTAACAGGAAGTCTTTTTTTTTACTGTTTTCTTCCTTTCAAGGAACGCTGGTGCGGAACGGAGATGACAATAAAACTGTGGTGAGCCTCCTCTTTATGATCTTCAGTTTAGTACACACTTTGAATACAACCTTCAGGTTTCCACCCATCTTTAATGGATCAGGTCGCAGACGGCAACGGGTTCAAGAGAGAAACCCAGACATCTCTCGCCTCAGCGACCCTCTCCAGCTCCTCCAGGTGGATCCCCAGGTGTTCCAGGCCACAAATCATATCTAGTCCATCCAGTAAATTCTGGGTCTGCTGGAAAACCTCCATATGGAGTCGACTAGGAAGTATCCTTATCAGATGCCCAAACTAACTCAGCTGACTTCTTTTCAGTGAGGAGGAGCAGAGGTTCTACTTCAAGGTCCTCCAGATGACGGAGCTCCTACCCTGATCTTTAAGTCTGAACCCGGCTGTCCATTTTGGTCTGAATCCAGATCTCATCACCATAGTTGAGGGTTGAAACATAAACAGAAAGAGTTTTTCTTCCAGCTCAGCTCCTTCTTCACTACAACAGCTCCATCATTACTGAGGATGAAGCTCCAGTTTGTTGGTCCATCTCCTGCTGCATCCTGCATCACTCATGAACAAGATGTCCAGATACTGAAACTCCTCCACATGAGCCTCATCTTCAACCTGGAGGAACATTCCACCTTTCCCCGGTTGAGAACCAGAACCTCAGGTTTTAAGGAGCTAATTCTCATCCCAGCCTCTTCACATTCAGCTACAAACTGTCCCAGTGCACGCTGAAGGTCATGGCTCCGAGACACCAACAGAACCTCATCATCAACCAGATACTCTCCTCGCCATGAGTACGACTTGAGATCCTGTCCATGAACACCACAAACAGGTTCAGTGACAAGGGGCAGCTCAGAGAATGAGCTCGACCTACTGCAGAGACTCGGTGCTGGATTTGGTTGTACAAGGACTGGAGAGCCTGTAAAAGGGTGTCAAAGACCCAGTTCTTCTCCAAGTCCACAAGTGGTCCACATGTGAACTGAACCCAGCAACATCCAGAGTATTTAAATATAATCATCAGGTTTTAAATGAATAAAAACATTTTCTCATGTTTTATTTTCTGTTTATGAACTTCAAGATGATTTTCTAGTTTTATCTGATGACACACCTGCTGCAGCGTCTCATTGTTATTGTTTTCAGATCTGTATTGAGGGGAACATCGCCAGCGGCAAGACGACATGTCTGGAATACTTCAGCAGAACAAGCAGCATCGAGGTGAGTCAGAGACATGGTGGTGAAGTCCCTGTGACTGGATCCTCACAGGTCCGTACAGACAGACGAGTCGTACTGCATGTTCTCCTGCAACCCTCCGGCTGTGAACTTTGACCTTTAACCTGCTGCCTGCAGCATCTGAGGTTTTACTTATCTCTCTAAGTGTTGGACGTCCTGAACTTGATGTTCTTACACTGTATTTTCAGTATTTTCTTGGTCTGGAAAAAAGAAAATACATCATGGAAAAACATCCGAGTTTCAATACCTATATTTGGAACTATAAAAACCTCTGAAGTTTTAAAAGAAAATTGGGTGAAGATGTGATTGGACTCTCACATTGCTTTGATGTAGGATGCAAATCTACTTCATTCCCATCAATCATGGGATTAGTTGAACCTGGAAGTTGAAACTGAAACCGACCAAGTGTCTCATAGTGGCTGGTTTTAAGCCCCGCCCCTTGAGTCCTTTAAATTATGTATTTATCACCCTGCTGCTGTGGGATAGTTTTAAAACATTATTTGATTCTTAAAGAGGCCCTTTCACACAAATTTCAGGACTTTGTGGTTATTCCTTGAGTATTAATCTGTAATATGAAATATTTTATATCTAAAAAATGTTAGGAAACACTGATTAACAGACCTTTCAATCTGTCTGCGTGAAGATTCGTCCGGCTTCTTGGCTACGACTCATTCATATTCATTATGCTAATTTGCTGGACTCTGATTGGCTAACAAACTAGCCTATGAGAGCAAGGCTTCCTGTTTCCTTCCTCGCTGCGCATGGAAACAGCAGATGTTCTCTCTTTCTGTTTGATATGTGTTTATGCTAACAGCTTTTAGCCAGCAGCATGCTAGGCGTGGTTTCAACTGTGAAAGCTGATGAATACTAACGAACAAAGGAGTTGTGATGAAACAGATACAGGCTGTT
>SSNP01000141.1:429780-475490 GCA_006937955.1 Pachypanchax playfairii
CACCCACTATGAAGGTAAGAACACCTGTGGAGCTAAAATATTCAACAGAAACCTCAGACAAACCGTTTTTAATGGAAGGACCTCTTTAAAAACTTTAACATTTTGAATCAAATTTTAAAACCTACCGTATTGTAGAACCAGGAGCGTCTCGGGGGCTGCTAGCCCACGTGTTTTAGATGTTTTCCTGGTTCAACACACCTGACTCAGTAGGTTAACAACCCCTTCATCTGAATCAGCTGTGTTGAAGCAGGAAACATCTGAAACATGCAGGATAGTGACCTTCAAGGTCTGGATCTGGACCATGTAGGACTTGAATCCTACATAGACTGTTAGTGTTGAGCAAATGCGAATGATCTGTTTGTTAAGCTTGTTTGTTCTTCTGCTTGTTTCAGGTTCTTACAGAACCCATTTCTAAATGGAGGAACGTCCGTGGACACAACCTTCTGGTAAATTACACGCCTGAACTCCCACTGTATCGCTGCACAGGGCCGATAGCAAACTTCTAGTGGTTTCTGTTCCTGCAGGCCCTGATGTACCAGGATCCTGAGCGCTGGGGCATCACGCTGCAGACCTACGTTCAGCTCACTATGCTGGATCGGCACCTTTCAGCTGTTGTAAGTATTTTTATCTGCTTGTGTACTAGAACCTGCCGTGTTGATTAAAGCAGTAAAGACGACGTGCTAATGCTGCTAACAGAATCTTCATGGTGTCAGTCTGGTCCTGTCAGGATGATGGAGCGGTCCATCTTCAGCGCTCGCCACATCTTTGTGGAGAATCTCTTTCAAAGGTACCCAGATATATTGTGTATACAGTGTCCAGATATATTCAATCATATATCATGAAGTGGTTTGTAAATATTCTCATGGTGTTTTCTTCTGCCCCTCAGTGGAAAGTTACCCCAGGTGGACTACGCGGTTCTGAGCGAGTGGTTTGACTGGATCATGACAAACATCTCTATCCCAGTGGATCTGATTGGTGGGATTTTAAACACAAATTTAATGAAGAGATAGAGTTCTTACCTTGTGTGTTGACATACTTTTACCTACCTGTGATGTGTCTGTGCAGAAAATACGTTTTATTTGTACAAAAAATACAAACCTTAAAAAAAAGGCAACTAAACTTTTTCTGCTTCTGCAAGACGTTTCACCTTCCATCCATAAGGCTTCTTGAGTTCGGATCCTGGTTCTCTTGTATAGGGTTCTGGTTCTGATCATACCTGTGACTTGTTTACGTGAGATGTAGCAGTCGCATGTTTCACAGCTTGGATGGTTGTGAAACTGCTTGAGGAGTTAATCCAGGATTATAGATGGAACCTGAGACCACCTCTGTTTGGTGCCAGTTTCTCCTCTGTCTTATTTTTATTTGTTGATTTTCGGTAAATTTAAAAATGATGAAAACTTTTGTCAGTTTCATGTGAGATTGTGGGTTTTTCTTTCTTAAATGGAAGGGTTCCAACACAGTTATCCAGCTCTGTAAACCAGGAAAACAAGAATTAGTGACGCACCGATACGATACTTGTATCGGGTATCGGGGCCGATACCATTCTAATGTACTGGTATCGGTATCAGGTAACCATGAACCAATAATTAAAGAGGCCCTTCCTTTAAAAACAGTTTTTCTGAGGTTTCTGTTGAATATTTTAGCTCCACAGGTGTTCTTACCTTCATAGTGGGTGAAAACAGGTCAACAACTTCTCTTTCAGTTTTTATCTCTCAAACTAAAACCCGAGTTCTAACAGCCTGTATCTGTTTCATCACAACTCCTTTGTTCGTTAGTATTCATCAGCTCCTGCAGTTGAAACCACGCCTAGCATGCTGCTGGCTAAAAGCTGTCAGCATAAGACGTAGCAAACAGGAAGAGACTCGGTGTGCTGTTACCATGCACAGCGGGGCAGGAAACAGTATACCTTGCTCTCATAGGCTAGTTTGTTAGCCAATCAGAGTCCAGCAAATTCAAATAATGAATATTAATGAGTTACAGCCCAAAGCCTGACGAAACCAGCTGAATCTTGATGCAGACAGATTGAAAGGTCTGTTAATCAGTGTTTCCTGACATTTTTTAGATATAAAATGTTTCATATTACTGGTTAATAGTTAAGAAATAACCTCAAAGTCCTGAAATTTGTGTGAAATGGCCTCTTTAAAATGTGGAAATATTTTCTGTCTAGTTCACCATCATTTGTTGTAACAAGCAGAGAAGAAAATAAAACATGTCTTCCAATTCATTGCAGTTTTTTGTGTGGTAGTAGTATCAGCATTGGTACTCGGTATTGGCAAGTACTCAGTTCCAAGTATCAGTATCGTATCAGTGTGAATAAAGTGGTACATCTCTAACAAGAACGTCCTTCTCCTTTTAATTCAGCGCGTTTACTTCCTGTTCTACACTTTCTGATCTGTCTCCTGACTTTTTGACCTGCTGTAGTTTACCTGCAGACGTCTCCTCAGACCTGCCATGAAAGGTTAAAGCAACGATGCAGAGAGGAAGAAAAAGTAATTCCACTGGTGAGGATTAAAAAACAACTGACTGGTTTCTGGTGTTTATCTAAGTGTAACAACATCAGTAGATGATCTGTGGTTGTGTGTTTGTTTGCATCAGGATTATCTGGAGTCCATTCATCAGCTGTATGAGGACTGGCTCATCAGACGCACCTCCTCTCCTCCTCCTGCTCCTGTTCTGGTGAGTGAATCCTCATTATGGGTTCTGCTCTGCCTAACGGCTCTCTGACTTTCTCTCTGTTACACCATGAAGGTCAAAGGTCATATTAAAACAAACAAGCTGTGCATTGTGAAGGTATTTTCTTTATCGCCACCTGGTTGTTACTCTATGTTCACAGGTGATTCCTGCAGACCACGACCTCCAGAGGATGCTGCACCAGTATGACATGAACCGGGACAAGATTCTGAGCAACGTTTGATACAGACTCACAGATCCTGGACAGTTTACAGACGAGCAGATCTGCTTTTAATTTATTTTGTGAATGGGACGACTTTGGACCAATCACAGTGCAGCTTTTTTCTGTTTATTAAACCTTCAGAAAACTCTGATTTACTAACATTTCCAGAAAACGTCTAATTCCAGAATTTAAACGACTTTAGACACAAAATGAAGCTGAAAGTGAAACATTCCACTGATTGTTCACTTTATTTAAAACATTGTTGTTTTTAATAAAAGAGTGTTTAAAATTAGATTTTATTTATGGGCTTTTTTGTTCAAATTTAGCTGAGAAATTGTAAATAATTGTTTTTGAGGTTTGATTTAAATGCATATTGAATCCTAATTAAATGTAACTACACATTACCTCAGAGGGTTTTAATATAGGAGCTTGAACACACACACACACAGCAGCAGGAGTGTTTTCCTCCTAAGAGACAAAGACTGGATCAAATCAACAATACAAGTCTTACAATTACTTAAACTAGGACTTGATTTCATGTAAAAATAGAATAATTCAACTTTCATGTTCTCAGTTTTTTTGACCTGTTAAAACATCAGCGATATGGCTACAAAAACATTTAAACAGGCCCTTCCATTAAAAACGTTTTTTCTGAGGTTTCTGTTGAATATTTTAGTTCCACAGGTGTTCTTACCTTCATAGTGGGTGTGAAAATAGGTTAACAACTTCTCTTTTAGTTTTTATCTCTCAAACTACGCAGCTTGAGATAAAACCCGAGTTCTCCCGAGTCCGAACGGTCTGTATCTGTTTCATCACAACTCCTTTGTTCGTTAGTATTCATCAGCTCCTGCAGTTGAAACCACGCCTAGCATGCTGCTGGCTAAAAGCTGTTAGCATAAGACGTAGCAAACAGGAAGAGACTACATGTGCTGTTACCATGCGCAGCGGGGCAGGAAACAGTATACCTTGCTCTCATAGGCTAGTTTGTTAGCCAATCAGAGTCCAGCAAATTTGAATAATGAATATGAACGAGCTGCTGCTGAAGCCTGACGGAACGAGCCGGAACCAGCTGAATTTTAACGCTGACAGATTGAAAGGTCTGTTAATCAGTGTTTCCTGATGTTTTTTAGATATAAAATGTTTCATATTACTGGTTAATACTTAAGAAATAACCACAAAGTCCTGAAAGTTGTATGAAATGGCCTCTAAATATCATGTCAATCAGGAAAAAAAGACAATCTTGGATTAACATCAACAAAACCAAATCCTGATCTTTATAGAATTATAGATTACAGAAGCAACATGGAGAAAAACATCTGGAAGTAAAATCTTACTCATGCAACACCTTTTAAATCATGAAACCCAAAAAGTTTTACAATCAAACATCAAATCAGTTAAATCAAATCTACCTTTAGAATATGGATTTATAATAAATAAACTGTCACATTTCTTCTTCTGTTTCTAAAAGGTGTAACACACTCGAGTGTCTGAAGTTGGTCACATCTGTATAAGTCTTACTTCTAAATGTATATCAGAGCAGATACTGGAGAGTCACTGACATATTCTGTAAATTCATTAAAACACTAACGTTTTAGCTGCTGTGTAGATTTTAAAGTCCATGTTGGTAAACTTCAACAAAAAGTAATCCTCTTGTCTGTTTGGTGTTTATCAGCATGTGGATCTTCTGCTTCCTGCAGACTAAATGTTTTACAGCTCAGACGATCTGCGGTGACGTCAGCCAGCATGGACGCTTGACGCAGAACCGTCCCTCCACTGTTTCTGCTGGAATCCAGACTGAGATCTGGACCCGAGTCCGTCTCCTGCGTCCCGAGGTTTTCATGTGCTGCATTTCTCTCCTTCTGCCTTCGTTCTTGGTGTGTGTTCTGATCTCCTTTTGGATCGGCGTGTTTTCTCTGATCATCTTCGTTATCTTCTCCTACAGCTGCTTGTTCCATCCTCTTCATCAGTTCGTTCAGATCTCGTCGTTCTTCATCAATCGAGCTCAAGGATCGAAACTCTTGTTTGGCCAGTCGAACACTTTCTGTCTCTGTGACAAAAAAAAAACATCACTAAATCTTTTACTTTAACAACTATATTACTTTAACTAGTTACAGTTGGTGTTTCTGGTATTTTAAGTAATTAGTTCTTTTACAGATCTTATTCATTTTATTTGAATGTTTAGGCTGTAGGACTTTATTCTAACTGTTTATTACCAGATGGTTGCTGCGTCTCAGCAGGATGCTCTTCAGTGGGACGAGGCTTCAGGTTGGATTCTGCTTTGGACCCGGTTCTCAGTATGATGTTTGGGGAAATGGCTTGAGGACCACTGAGCTCATCGTCCCCTTTGTTTTCATCAGAGTTACTGAAGCCTTTAACGTCCGGTGCAGCGGTGGTCCTTCCACTGTTCTTATCAAAACCTCCACTTGCTTTAACACCGATACTGAAAGCTTTATTTAAATCATCTGTTGCACTCACTTTCCCCCCTTTAACATAATCTCTTTTTGAAAGCCTTGGATTATAATCTGCTTTATTGCTGCCTGTGGCATCGTGTGCTTTGTGGGGTTGGTCTGGGAGCAGACGGCGGCCTCTGAAGGCCAGGTCTGGGTATGACTTTTGCATTTCCATCACTGATTGGTCAACGCTTCTTTGGCGGTACTGTCGAGGCTTAGGCTGGGGGATCAATGCAGGACTGGTGTCCAAATCCAGGGGACTCTAGAAAAATAAAAAAGATTAATGCTGCATTTAATTTGTTCAGGCTCCAGATTGATTCCATCATCACAAACCAGCCTACTTCATTTTTATTCAGCTCCTTCTTCTTCTTCTCTTCCTTGCTGTCTTTCATTTCTCCTGTGTGATCCATCAGTTTGGCAGGATGTTCTCTCCTCTGCAGAGCCTCCATCCATTCCTGTAACATCAAGCACAGGCCATCGAGGAGACGGACTTATACAGTGGGGCAAAAAAGTATTTAGTCAGCCACCAATTGTGTAAGTTCTCCCACTTAAAAAGATCAGAGAGGCCTGTAATTTTCATCATAGGTATACCTCAACTATGAGAGACAAGATGAGGAAAAAAAATCCAGAAAATCACATTGTCTGATTTTTAAAGAATTTATTTGCAAATTATGGTGGAAAATAAGTATTTGGTCACCTACAAACAAGTAAGATTTCTGGCTTTCACAGACCTGTAACTTCTTTAAGAGGCTCCTCGGTCCTCCACTCGTTACCTGTATTAATGGCACCTGTGTGAACTCGTTATCAGTATAGAAGACACCTGTCCACAACCTCAAACAGTCACGCTCCAAACTCCACTATGGCCAAGACCAAAGAGCTGTGAAAGGACACCAGAAACAAAATTGTAGACCTTCACCAGGCTGGGAAGACTGAATCTGCAATAGGTAAGCAGCTTGGTGTGAAGAAATCAACTGTGGGAGCAATTATTAGAAAATGGAAGACATACAAGACCACTGATAATCTCCCTCGATCTGGGGCTCCACGCAAGATCTCACCCCGTGGGGTCAAAATGATCACAAGAACGGTGAGCAAAAATCCCAGAACCACACGGAGGGACCTAGTGAATGACCTGCAGAGAGCTGGGACCAAAGTAACAAAGGCTACCATCAGTAACACACTACGCCGCCAGGGACTCAAATCCTGCAGTGCCAGACGTGTCCCCCTGCTGAAGCCAGGACACGTCCAGGCCCGTCTGCGGTTTGCTAGAGAGCATTTGGATGATCCAGAAGAGGATTGGGAGAACATCATATGGTCAGATGAAACCAAAATAGAACTTTTTGGTAGAAACTCAACTTGTCGTGTTTGGAGGGGAAAGAATGCTGAGTTGGATCCAAAGAACACCATACCTACTGTAAAGCATGGGGGTAGAAACATCATGCTTTGGGGCTGTTTTTCTGCAAGGGGACCAGGACGACTGATCCGTGTAAAGGAAAGAATGAATGGGGCCATGTATCGTAAGATTTTGAGTGAAAACCTCCTTCCATCAGCAAGGGCATTGAAAATGAGACGTGGCTGGGTCTTTCAGCATGACAATGATCCCAAACACACCGCCCGGGCAACGAAGGAGTGGCTTCGTAAGAAGCATTTCAAGGTCCTGGAGTGGCCTAGCCAGTCTCCAGATCTCAACCCCATAGAAAATCTCTGGAGGGAGTTGAAAGTCCGTGTTGCCCAGCGTCAGCCCCAAAACATCACTGCTCTAGAGGAGATCTGCATGGAGGAATGGGCCAAAATACCAGCAACAGTGTGTGAAAACCTTGTGAAGACTTACAGAAAACGTTTGACCTCTGTCATTGCCAACAAAGGCTATATAACAAAGTATTGAGATTAACTTTTGTTATTGACCAAATACTTATTTTCCACCATAATTTGCAAATAAATTCTTTAAAAATCAGACAATGTGATTTTCTGGATTTTTTTTCCTCATTTTGTCTCTCATAGTTGAGGTATACCTATGATGAAAATTACAGGCCTCTCTGATCTTTTTAAGTGGGAGAACTTACACAATTGGTGGCTGACTAAATACTTTTTTGTCCCACTGTATGTTACATCAAATAAAATAAAACAGTGAAGAACGTAACTTACATCTCATGTTGTAATAAAACATACTAAGTTCACTGATTCTGTCATGCGTTTCCTTAAAAATCAGATTATAATTTAGATGGGAAACCATGTGATGTCTCACCTGATTGGATGTTTAAAGATATGACCTCGTTACAGTGAGACACCTGGTAGATGTTTAATTACCATCAGATTAACTGACCTGTGATCAATATCTGTTATTTATCAGTAGTTCTGTGTTGAACTGATCCAAGTTTAAGAAAAGTGGAAATAACAGAGTGTTGATCAATACTGACAATTTGATCAGATCCCGAAAACAAGTTTAATACAGCTAACTTGTTTTTTCTAAGGACAGAAGTCTCATTAAGCACTGAATGGGAATCTACAAAGAAAAAAGCCTGACTGTGACTTTTCTTTAATCAACTAACAGAACAATGGAAACATCCAATAAAACTGGTTTTGGATCATACTTGTGGTCCCAGCTGATCTTCTTCCAGAAGATCCAGGAGGTGAGAACATTGTACTCTGGCCAGCAGCAGTTCAAAACCCAGCTGCATTGCTTGTTTTACGTTGGCGTCTGCACTAAGTCTGAACTCACACGGCTGGAAAAAAGGCTCCACAAAGCTGGATAAAACAAAACAGATCATTATTGTTCTTTTTTACACTGAACTGCAATTAGACAAATTCTAGAATTACAAAAAAATACATGAATGTCTTCAACAGGTGGTGAAATACTAAAACGTTAGGAGGAAAAGCAACAAATAAAAAAAACTATGACAGAAAAATCTGGTTTCTTTCACAAAAGTGTTTAAACAGCTGATTTCATCATTCTGGAACAATGAGTGGAATCCAGTTCTGCAGGATTCTTCGAGTTATTCCACTATCGCCTACAATCTGGTTTACTCACACAACTCTTTTCTAATTAGCGTTCTGGATTGGATTGAATTATAACTGGGATTAATGGATTAAAATCTACAACCGTTATTATCACGTCTTACCTTTGAGAGGCGTCATGGTTCGGCAGGTAACCAATGGAGGCCAGAACAGAGTGAATAGTAGAAGGAGTGAGAACCGGCAGGAGACAGTAAACAAACGCACCTGTAAAGGTCTAAAAGTGAAACAGACACACTGTCAGTATTTACATCAGCGTCTCAGGTGTGTTAAAACTCACCTGACTCAGACCAGGTATGTGAAATGGACTTGTTTCACAGACAGTCTGTGGTTTGGATTACTGATTACACTCTGGTCATTTTGTCCTGAAACTTCTACATTTTAATGGACTCAGGTTGATCAAACGTTACTATTGTTAATATACTGATACAAACTCCTTAAAATAAAACTGAACAAATCATTTAATTTGATCCTGTGTGACACAGACATGTTTTTCAAACAGTTAAATGTTCCTTTAACCCTATAATGCCCCTTGTATCATATTTACTACATAGATTTGATCATTTCTAACATGGTTGCTCCCAGTAAATGATCCACTTGCCTTTTTTTCCAGGTTAAATCATCATTATTATCTGGATGAATGCATTATTATTAACTCATTTTTTATATTACAATTAAACCGTAAAGACGGCCAATGTAATAAATGTGATACAAAAAAATCTATTATAAATAACATGATACAGCAAAAAACGTTTGAGAATTTTGTTCTAAGGCTTCGTAAACATCCCAGTTCCAAATAATCAGAATTTTCTGGCTATTTTTTAAGAAGTTACAGGGTTAACACTGTATTCTGACATGTTAAGAGGTTTTTCTGCTGTAAACATAAAGGATCAGAATAAGTTTTAACTGTAAGAAGACAGAAAGAACCTTGAGTGTTCTGATTTCTTTCCTCCAGGGTTGCAGAAACAGATTGAGACAGTAAGTTTCCAGTGTTTCAGTAGCTTTGATGAAAGCTGTCAGGTGTTCCCTGTGGACCTGGTTCTGGTCTTCACACTTCTCTCTGACAGCCTGGTAGAAAGGGAACAACGTGAAAGAGTCCGGGTTCCTCTTCAGAAACTGACTCGCCTTTCTGTGTAGACTGGCGTCCCGACACGGCCGAACCTCCGCATCTATCTGCAGGTAAAGGTTCAAGTAATCATCAAACACCTCCTGACGTGAAAACACCTGCTCTTCACCTGCTGCTCCGGTACCGTCCTTCATGATACCGAGTCCACACGCACATCTGCTAAACAACGAGGAAGTGTTGCTGCTTCTTCACTTAACGAGGAAGTGAAAATGCGCCGCATCTATTTCCATTTCAACTCAACACAAATACCAACAACAAAAAACACAAACTAACATTCAATCACAAAGTCATTACCGGTTTAAGAATTTCCAGATTTTTTATTTCAGTCTGCTTGAGACTTTTTTTAATGTCTAGATTATTACTGAACAAAAAATGATCAACTTCAGCCTGATTCAAACATTTTCTTGAATTTGTCTTTTTCTCTAATTTATTGAATTTTTTCAAACAACAAATAATCTTAATCTGAACCAAATCCAGCCGACAGGCAGATGTGGGGCCCATATGTGTCTGAAGGTCTGATACTTGGGGCCCAGTTGGGAAACACAGCTATACTCTGATTCAGTTATTTTCGGCCTCTGTTTCAATAGTGGCCCCAGTGGATTTATGATGGGATTTGGACCCCATATTCAATCCACTTAATTTAATGATTGGCCCCACAGGTGAGTGTTCTGAATATACTCCCTTGTATTTATATGACATCAGTAATGTACAATCAAGCCAAAAACCACCGTGTTTAATTATTTCAGGGAATAATAAATAAATCCATTCACAAAAAAAATAACCTGAAAAGGAAGGCTAGAAAAATAAAACATGCTTTATTCTGAAAATCTTCACCCGGAAGTAATCAATTTCGTTTCCGATAGGATGGTTGCTGTTTAATGTTTGTTCGCATGTTGTGTGAAACAACCCTCAGGTTTTATTTTCATACAATAAATGCAGTTTATTCCTGATCTGGTGGATTATTCAGGATTTAATCTCTGTGGCTGGACTTCCGGTGTTTTCTTATGCTGTCAGAAATCCAGTTTTTTCAGTGTTTGCAGTCAGCACGTGTTTTGGTGAAGGTAAGAATATTGATCTCAGACTACTTCAAATCTATAATGAGTTCCTACCACCTTTAAGCTGCTTGTCACGTACCAGCTGCGGCGATTCATTTGGTATCAAGGACCACATGAGTTATTGTCTTTATTTTTGTTGCTGGGACCAGAAACCTCATGTGTTTCAGGTGAATGTTCAGAGAAAACATACAGAGAGGGCCGATTTGGGTGCCGGCGGCCATTTTGATTGTGTGTAACAGGAGGTTGCTGTAGATGCTGTCACTGCAGACTAGTCTACACCAAGTATATCTTCTTCATGGATCATTTATACTACACAAGCCACACCAAGAAAACCTATGGATCAAAAGGAATAGAGTGTTCTGCCTTTAACTGTAAAAAGTATGTTAAAACAAACAAAGAAGAATCCTTCTACTCTTTCTATTCATATCATCATATGGATGGAGAAGTGCAGGTCCTGGATGATGGAGTGCAGGTCTTGGATGGAGAAGTGCAGGTCCTGGATGGAGAAGTACAGGTCCTGGATGTAGAAGTACAGGTCCTGGATGGAGAAGTGCAGGTCCTGGATGGAGAAGTGCAGGTCCTGGATGGAGAAGTGCAGGTCCTGGATGGAGAAGTGCAGGTCCTGGATGGAGAAGTGCAGGTCCTGGATGGAGAAGTGCAGGTCCTGAATGGTGGAGTGCAGGTCCTGGATGGAGAAGTGCAGGTCCTGGATGGAGAAGTACAGGTCCTGGATGGAGGAGTGCAGGTCCTGGATGGTGGAGTGCAGGTCTTGGATGGAGAAGTGCAGGTCCTGGATGGAGAAGTGCAGGTCCTGGATGGAGGAGTGCAGGTCCTGGATGGAGGAGTGCAGGTCCTGGATGGTGGAGTGCAGGTCCTGGATGGAGGAGTGCAGGTCCTGGATGGTGGAGTGCAGGTCCTGGATGGTGGAGTGCAGGTCCTGGATGGTGGAGTGCAGGTCCTGGATGGAGGAGTGCAGGTCCTGGATGGAGGAGTGCAGGTCCTGGATGGAGAAGTGCAGGTCCTGGATGGAGAAGTGCAGGTCCTGGATGGAGGAGTGCAGGTGATGGATGGAGGAGTGCAGGTCCTGGATGGAGGAGTGCAGGTCCTGGATGGAGAAGTGCAGGTCCTGGATGGTGGAGTGCAGGTCCTGGATGGAGAAGTGCAGGTCCTGGATGGAGAAGTGCAGGTCCTGGATGGTGGAGTGCAGGTCCTGGATGGAGGAGTGCAGGTCCTGGATGGTGAGTGCAGGTCCTGGATGGAGGGGTGCAGGTCCTGGATGGAGGAGTGCAGGTCCTGGGTGGAGAAGTGCAGGTCCTGGATGGTGGAGTGCAGGTCTTGGATGGAGGAGTGCAGGTCCTGGATGGAGAAGTGCAGGTCCTGGATGGAGAAGTGCAGGTCCTGGATGGTGGAGTGCAGGTCCTGGATGGAGAAGTGCAGGTCCTGGATGGTGGAGTGCAGGTCCTGGATAATGCAGTGCTGGTCCTGGATGGTGGAGTGCAGGTCCTGGATGGAGGAGTGCAGGTCCTGGATGGAGAAGTGCAGGTCCTGGATGGAGGAGTGCAGGTCCTGGATGGTGGAGTGCAGGTCTTGGATGGAGAAGTGCAGGTCCTGGATAATGCAGTGCTGGTCCTGGATGGTGGAGTGCAGGTCCTGGATGGAGGAGTGCAGGTCCTGGATGGAGGAGTGCAGGTCCTGGATGGAGAAGTGCAGGTCCTGGATGGTGGAGTGCAGGTCCTGGATGGAGGAGTGCAGGTCCTGGATGGAGGAGTGCAGGTCCTGGATGGAGAAGTGCAGGTCCTGGATGGAGGAGTGCAGGTCCTGGATGGAGAAGTGCAGGTCCTGGATGGAGAAGTGCAGGTCCTGGATGGAGAAGTACAGGTCCTGGATGGAGGAGTGCAGGTCCTGGATGGTGGAGTGCAGGTCTTGGATGGAGAAGTGCAGGTCCTGGATGGAGAAGTGCAGGTCCTGGATGGTGGAGTGCAGGTCCTGGATGGTGGAGTGCAGGTCCTGGATGGAGAAGTGCAGGTCCTGGATGGTGGAGTGCAGGTCCTGGATAATGCAGTGCTGGTCCTGGATGGTGGAGTGCAGGTCCTGGATGGAGGAGTGCAGGTCCTGGATGGAGAAGTGCAGGTCCTGGATGGTGGAGTGCAGGTCCTGGATGGAGGAGTGCAGGTCCTGGATGGTGGAGTGCAGGTCCTGGATGGTGGAGTGCAGGTCTTGGATGGAGAAGTGCAGGTCCTGGATGGAGAAGTGCAGGTCCTGGATGGTGGAGTGCAGGTCCTGGATGGTGGAGTGCAGGTCCTGGATGGAGGAGTGCGGGTCCTGGATGGAGGAGTGCAGGTCCTGGATGGAGAAGTGCAGGTCCTGGATGGTGGAGTGCAGGTCCTGGATAATGCAGTGCTGGTCCTGGATGGTGGAGTGCTGGTCCTGGATGGTGGAGTGCAGGTCCTGGATGGTGGAGTGCAGGTCCTGGATGGAGGAGTGCAGGTCCTGGATGGGGGAGTTCAGGTCCTGGATGGGGGAGTGCGGGTCCTGGATGGAGGAGTGCAGGTCCTGGATGGAGGAGTGCAGGTCCTGGATGGAGGAGTGCAGGTCCTGGATGGTGGAGTGCAGGTCCTGGATGGAGGAGTGCAGGTCCTGGATGGAGAAGTGCAGGTCCTGGATGGTGGAGTGCAGGTCTTGGATGGAGAAGTGCAGGTCCTGTATGGAGAAGTACAGGTCCTGGATGTAGAAGTACAGGTCCTGGATGGAGAAGTGCAGGTCCTGGATGGTGGAGTGCAGGTCCTGGATGGAGAAGTGCAGGTCCTGGATGGAGGAGTGCAGGTCCTGGATGGAGAAGTGCAGGTCCTGGATGGTGGAGTGCAGGTCCTGGATGGAGGACAGATTAGTACCAGTGATCCTGTCTGTGGACCTCATTCATACATTTCTGCAAGTCAAAGAGAAAAACATCAGTGGACTGGACAGACTCGGTACTCCATGTCCGACTGTTCCAGACCCTGGAACAGCTGCCCTGCAGGCTCAGACCCTTCTGGTCTGCAGGCTGGTTTTAGGACCTTTGACTGGCAGCTGATTGGTTAAACTAAATGTCCCAGCAGGTATGTGGAGGTGCAGCAGGTCAGAACGATTTAGACGTGCCAGTTTGGTAATAGATTTGAAAAAAAAAAAAAAAAATAGCAGGATGAACTCAATAAAAGAAGAATACTGAGGTTCTCTGCAACCCGATGACACTGGAAGCAGGTGGTCAGGGATCCTCGGGGGCTTCTGGAGCTGAAGCTTCATCTTGTCCTCTAACAACAAAACGAATGCGTTACAGCTGTGAGACTTTTACAACTCCCAACTCAGGTGGCTTAAAAAACAAAGAGGATATAACATGAGTCCAGAATCAGATGATCTGGTTTCCTCTCCGTGGTCTTATCAGATGTTCTTTTCCAGGCCTGAAGAACATGAAGAACCGAGGTGGAGGGTGGCTGGATGCTCGACTTAAACAGAGAGTAGAACAGGTACAAGATCTCTGTCTTATCTAATCATCATTATTATGTTAGTAAGAATAAAAACACATCTGGATTCTGACTTTACAAATATTTATTATTACCAAGTTGTAAAACTGTTTATTTTTATTAAATCAGTTTATTATAACAATTATAACAAAATGTTATTTGATTGATTTGTTCATTTATTTAAGTCAAAAGAATAACAGAAACGATTGCAAATACACTCACGATTAATTAATTAATAAATTAAATTACAAATAAATTCCCATTCTGCACAGACACAAAGTATTAAGTTGTTGAACTGACACGGAGCTGTCTAAATCCTGGAGGTAAACACTGTCATGTTTAATGTTGTTTTCAGTATTTGGCCTCTGCTGGCTGTGAATATGTTGATCTTTCAACGATGGCCCAGGATCTTCAGAAACAGTACAGGTAGGTGTTTTGACCTGACTCGTCCAGATTCAGACACAGATCTGCTTCACACATATAAATATGATCATATTTGTCATCTATAGGATGGAATATGGCAGAAGAAACAAGACGGCTTTCAGGATTCAGGTGGAGAAAGGTAACTAAGGCGACGTAGGCTTTTATTCTTGCTGTGAATTCAATATTATAAGTATTTCTATAGGAGATTTGATGTATTTAAGCCTATAAAATACATCAGGTTTTGCTTCCTGTGACGAGCTAATTAAAGATTTTGATTTGATCTTTTATGATGTCAAAATTATGACGTAATCACACTAGAAACAGATCATAAATCATTAAACTAACACATTTATTACAGCGTTCTATATTCTAAGGCTAACGGTTCTTATTCTTATGGGTTTGAAGTTTATGATGCAGTAAAGGAGGAGGCTGACCTGAACGACTTGGAGAGCAAACACTTGGCTAAGAGAGCCAAGCACAGCCAGATTGAGACCGGGTAAGACCACAACCAGTTTCTGATCCTCCGTCTCTGTAGAAACAGCTAACAGTTGTCATCTGAATGTGCTGCTGGATCATTTTGTTCCATTTGCATACACGAGTGCTGCTCCTGCAGGTACGGAGCACACCTTGTTTCTGTGAACAGAGTTTAGACTTCTGCTGTGGCCAAGTGGAGGAAAAGTGATCTGGGGTCTAAAGAGTCCCTTCCATTAAAAACAGTTTTTCTGACGTTTCTGTTGAATATTTTAGCTCCACAGGTGTTCTTACCTTCATAGTGGGTGTGAAAACAGGTCAACAACTTCTCTTTCAGTTTTAATCTCTCAAACTACGCAGGTGGTGATAAAACCAGAGTTCTCCCAAGTCCGAACGGCCTGTATCTGTTTCATCACAACTCCTTTGTTCGTTAGTATTCATCAGCTCCTGCAGTTGAAACCACACCTAGCATGCTGCTGGCTAAAAGCTGTTAGCATAAGACGTAGCAAACAGGAAGCGAGAACGTCTGATGTTGCCATGCACAGCGGGGCAGGAAACAGTATACCTTGCTCTCATAGGCTAGTTTGTTAGCCAATCAGAGTCCAGCAAATTCGAATAATGAATATTAATGAGCTGTTGCCCGAAACCAGCTGAATCTTGACGCAGACAGATTGAAAGGTCTGTTAATCAGTGTTTCCTAAGAAATAACCACAGAGTCCTGAAATTTGTAACTTTTTAACACACAAATTTCAGCTCAGTGTCAAAATACTTTAGTTTAGAAAGATTTTGCTTCTTCACCCTTTCACACATAAACTGAGTAAATGTCCTGGAAATATTCCAGAGTGGCGCTTTGCTGGACTTCACAAGAGCAACAATCTGATAATTATAGCTGTGCCTACAAAAGAACAGCAGCTGTTCAGATTAATATCAATTCTATATGTATTTACACATCTGTGATATTAAATTAGAAATGTAGTAAAAGTAGCAAACGACTAAATCATGTACGCTTTGTAAATTCCTCCTAAATTCTGTTATGCTTTAAAGGCATACTGAGTAGAAAATGATGGATTTTATTTTTTTTAACACCAGGTGGCAGTAACGAGCTAAATCACAATTCCGTCACTTCCACTAACCAGAAACAAGTATTATTCCTCACTCAAAGTCACATTTATTAGCCAACAAAAACAGTTCCTGAAACTACAGAGCAGTTCAGTTATCTGACCAGCACCGGATATTCTGATCTTTCATCCTCTCTCACCCTCTCTTACCGCGCCGTCGCAAACAACATCCGCGATTTAGCACCAGAAAAAAACAGCAGCAAACCTTTTGCATTAGTAAATAGACAAAATCTGTAAAAAAAAAAAAATTGTGATGATCGAATAAAAACAGTCGAAGTAAAACGAGTTGAGAAATGCTGCAATGAAAACAAGCAGTTCAATAAACAGCGCAACTAAATCAAACTGTCTCAAAAACGAAATCAACAACAGCGAGTAAGAAACAAGCAGTTAAACCTGTTGTTGACTGTACGATTTTTATTTGCATATTGAAAGTTTTGTTTTTATCTTAGCAGAAGCTAACTCAGGTGTGATACTTCTTCTTCTTGAGCAGCAGATCAGGAGCTCGGCTAAAAACTGGATTATACTCACTCTAGTGGTGGAAAAAAGTTACTACAAGTTCGATGCTTCGACAAAAAATTTAAAAAGACCAATAACTTATAAAAATAAAAATAAATCGCATATGAAATTATGACAAACATCATGTTATTTAGCTTAATAATGATAGTATTACTTTATTTTTAAAAAGCATTATATTGAAAATTCTTCATAGTATGTCTTTAAGTTATTCAGAACTTTTTCTGACATCTGGTCTGATGAAGTAAACAGGCTGGTTAATGTGTGTAATGATTGAATTCCAACCCGTTTGCAGTGACGGCAGCAGCAGTTCAGAAGAGTCCGCAGATATCGGAGACGATCGTGTTCCAGGCAACACTGTAAGAAATATACGTTATTTAGTAAAAGAAACATGTTGGAAAGTTTGACTCTGATTTACTTGGTAGTTCTTTTTGCTAAACTTAGCTTTTTTAGTCTTTTATTTAAGAAAAAAATATAAATAATTCAGAAAACACGTCAGGTTTTCTTGCTATCATTGTGTCAGAGTTTGTTGGGAGAAACTCTTAAAGCTTTAATTTATTAACCTGGCACCAGAAAAAATGGCCGCCTCAGATGAGAGAGAGGCTGTGTCCAAATTCAGGGTCTGCATCCTGCTGAGAGTCCCTCCTAACCGGTCTAAAGAGGACGGGTCCTTCAAGAATGCAAAAACTGGAAGTTGGTGTCTTGTGAATTTGGACTCTTCTACCCTTCCTTCTGTTCTCGCCCTGTCCTGTCGCCTAGCAACTGTAACGATGCTTAACAAAATCAGTGAAAATGTGAAGGAGGTGTCCTTCTTCTCACGTTTATTCTGCAATTACTTATTAAAATGTCCTGTGTACTGTAAATAGTTTTATTTCTGTATATTATTGACTTTTATATCGTATTTTCTACACGTTATAAACAACTCTAATTATATAAAGTTCATTTTCTTGTTAATAAACGATCCCTTTACTATAAAAAAAATAAGGGAAATAAAAAGTAAACACAATGAATTATGAGAAGTATTTATATCAATCAGTTTATTCTGAAGAAGTTTATAACATAAAACCAAAAACTTGATGAGAGCTCTTCATCCGTGTCCTCCTCTTCCTCTCTGCTGTCTGATAATAGGATTTATAAATAGATTTATTCTTGTACCTCCACCCCACAGGTTGCTCCAGAGCTTGATAAAGGTGTTTTTCTGTTCTTTCATCCCTAAAACATATTTGAAAAAATTTAAATCACCAATAAGAAATTACCTGTATGTGTAAATACTTACACAGGAGGTACAAACAGGAATGTTTTTAGAGATGTAAATATACAATAAAAACATGATTAACGGTAAAACCAAAGACCTAATTAGACCACTGCTGTAAGAATTTACTTTTTTACCGCTAGTTTGTTTGAAACTTAAATTTCAATCCAAACTCGTCTCCCTCTGCATCACCGCTCGCTTCGTCCATCATTGTTTAAAACTCTCTACTGAATTGCAGAAAAGAGTTGTGGGATATGTAGAGCGTGAAAGGATACATCAGACATATCTTTAAAATTCGGGGAAAAATAGTACGCATTTCGAGGAAATATTTGAAGAATCCTTCGACTTTGGACAGTTCTCGTCGCGGCGGTGTGACGTAACATCCTTAAAATACGACCTTAGAAGAATGCAGACCCTGAATTTGGACACAGCCTGGGTTTTTGCTTCTCTTCCAAGTCAAATTCCTTGTATTGTGCAAATGATACTTGGTCAATAAAACATGATTCTGATTATTTAAATTATTTGTATTTTTATCCAATCTAATTAATCATCTCAGATTTTTTCTCAGTGCCTGTAGAAACCTTCTGATATGAGCGATGTCTAACAGTTTGTGGTTGCTCGTTGTTTCCATCCACAGTCCAACAGCATTCTTACATCTTTATATCGTAAGAGCACCTCGGCTCCAGACAGTCCCGCCAGCAGAACCAACCCCCCTCCAGACGAGGGGACGCGGGTTTCTTCTGGAGGTTTCTTCATCGATAGAGGGAAAGGTCGCGCTAGGGAGAACATCCTGATTGACTTGTGTGAAGAAGACGCTGAAGATAAAGCAGCTGCTGTAAGTAAAACTCAAATGGTCAGCAAACATCTGCACACTGGAACTAAACAAAATATGTTCGTACTTTCTGCATCTGCTCCAGCTGGGATGTAAACTGTGTCATGTGACCTGTATGTGAGAGACCCCCGACCCCTCAGCTTATGACGAGCTGGACGAACTGTCTCCAAAACTCAGTGTCCATGTTGGTTTTCTTCTACTCAGTATTTGACTCGCAGCCAAACAAAGTTTAAAGAGGAAATTTCATACAAATTTCAGGACTTTGTGGTTATTCCTTAAGTATTAATCTGTAATATGAAACATTTTATATCTAAAAACCGTCAGGAAACACTGATTAACAGACCTTTCAATCTGTCTGCGTTAAAATTCGGGTGGTTCCGGCTCCTTCCGTCAGGCTTCGAGCTGCAACTCATTAATATTCATTATTCAAATTTGCTGGACTCTGATTGGCTAACAAACGAGCCTATGAGAGCAAGGTATACTGTTTCCTGCCCCACTGCGCATGGCAACGTCAGACATAGGCTGTGTCCAAATTCTGGGTCTGCATACTACTGAGTGTCCCTCCCAACCGGTCTAAAGAGGACGGTTCCTTCAAGAATGCAAAATAACCGGGAGTTGGTGTCTTGTGAATTTGGACGCTTCTACCCTCCCTTCTGTTCTCGACCTTACACTCTGGGCATTTCCGGTTGCCAAGCAACTGTGACAACGCTAAAAAAAAACAGAAGGGGAGTGTGAATGAGGTGTCCTTCTCCTCTCGTTTATTCACCAGTGACTTATGAAAATGTTGTCCTGTGTTCTGTAAATAGTTTTAGTTCTGTATATTATTGAGTTTGAGTAAATATTTTCAACAAGTCATTAAACAACTTTAATTATATAAAATTAATTTTCTTGTTAATAAAGGATCCGTTTACTATAAAAAAGGGAAATAAAAAGTAAACACAATGAATTATTAGAAGTATTTATATCAATCAGTTTATTCTGAATAAGTTTAGAACATAAAACCAAAAACTTGATGAGAGCTCTTCATCCGTGCTCTTGTGAAGTCCAGCAAAGCGCCACTCTGGAATATTTCCAGGACATTTACTCAGTTTATGTGTGAAAGGGTGAAGAAGCAAAATCTTTCTAAACTAAAGTATTTTGACACTGAGCTGAAATTTGTGTGTTAAAAAGTTACAAATTTCAGGACTCTGTGGTTATTTCTTAGGAAAGACTGATTAACAGACCTTTCAATCTGTCTGCGTCAAGATTCATCAGGCTTCGGGCAGCAACTCGTTAATATTCATTATTCGAATTTGTTGGATTCTGATTGCATAACAAACTAGCCTATGAGAGCAAGGTATACTGTTTCCTGTCCCGCTGCGCATGGCAACAGCAGACGTCATGTCTTCCTGTTAGTTTTGTCTTATGCTAACAGCTTTTAGCCAGCAGCATGCTAGGCGTGGTTTCAACTGCGGGAGCTGATGAATACTAACGAACAAAGGAGTTGTGATGAAACAGATACAGGCTGTTAGGTTTTAGTTTGAGAGATTAAAACTGAAAGAGAAGTTGTTGACCTGTTTTCACACCCACTATGAAGGTAAGAACACCTGTGGAGCTAAAATATTCTACAGAAACCTCAGAAAAACCTGTTTTTAATGGAAGGGCCTCTTTAAATATATCAAATATAACAGCGTCTTGAATGAAACTAAAATAAACCTCTTTATGATCCCGATAAGATTAATAATGTGATTTATACAGTCAGAATGGTGAAAATAAGAGAACAATCTGTAAAATAAAAAGTCGTTTACAGACGTGTTTTTCTTCCTTCCCCCATCAGGCAGATGTTTCCATGCTGGAGCCGGAAAAAAATAAAAAAAAGCAAAGAAAAAGGGCAAAGAGTTCTGCTGAAACTGCTGAGGTTCCCACTCCAAACTGGAAAGGTAAACTCATGTTTATAATTAGGATTTAAAATAAGACCTGACAGAAGGCCAAAAATATATAGACTGACAGTTTGAAATACACTGATGAGACTCACATATTTACATCGTAAATATTTATGCAAAACGATCCCTGCAGAGAAAATGTGTTTCCTGTGGTGCTGGTGATTAAACTGAGAGGTGTCAGAGGAACAAAAATCATTAATTTACATGAATTTTGAATCTTTTTTTATCAAATACTAAAGTAAATAAAAAGGCTTAAAGGCTGATCAAACCTTTCAGAAAAATACAGTTTCTTACTTTTAAATTAAAGCCACTCAGCTGTTCTGTTTTATAGTAGCTGTTTTAAAAAATACAGTGGGGCAAAAAAGTATTTAGTCAGCCACCAATTGTGTAAGTTCTCCCACTTAAAAAGATCAGAGAGGCCTGTAATTTTCATCAGAGGTATACCTCAACTATGAGAGACAAAATGAGGAAAAAAAATCCAGAAAATCACATTGTCTGATTTTTTGCAAATTATGGTGGAAAATAAGTATTTGGTCAATAACAAAAGTTAATCTCAATACTTTGTTATATAGCCTTTGTTGGCAATGACAGAGGTCAAACGTTTTCTGTAAGTCTTCACAAGGTTTTCACACACTGTTGCTGGTATTTTGGCCCATTCCTCCATGCAGATCTCCTCTAGAGCAGTGATGTTTTGGGGCTGACGCTGGGCAACACGTACTTTCAACTCCCTCCAGAGATTTTCTATGGGGTTGAGATCTGGAGACTGGCTAGGCCACTCCAGGACCTTGAAATGCTTCTTACGAAGCCACTCCTTCGTTGCCCGGGCGGTGTGTTTGGGATCATTGTCATGCTGAAAGACCCAGCCACGTCTCATTTTCAATGCCCTTGCTGATGGAAGGAGGTTTTTACTCAAAATCTTACGATACATGGCCCCATTCATTCTTTCCTTTACACGGATCAGTCGTCCTGGTCCCCTTGCAGAAAAACAGCCCCAAAGCATGATGTTTCCACCCCCATGTTTTACTGTAGGTATGGTGTTCTTTGGATCCAACTCAGCATTCTTTCCCCTCCAAACACGACAAGTTGAGTTTCTACCAAAAAGTTCTATTTTGGTTTCATCTGACCATATGATGTTCTCCCAATCCTCTTCTGGATCATCCAAATGCTCTCTAGCAAACCGCAGACGGGCCTGGACGTGTCCTGGCTTCAGCAGGGGGACACGTCTGGCACTGCAGGATTTGAGTCCCTGGCGGCGTAGTGTGTTACTGATGGTAGCCTTTGTTACTTTGGTCCCAGCTCTCTGCAGGTCATTCACTAGGTCCCTCTGTGTGGTTCTGGGATTTTTGCTCACCGTTCTTGTGATCATTTTGACCCCACGTGGTGAGATCTTGCGTGGAGCCCCAGATCGAGGGAGATTATCAGTGGTCTTGTATGTCTTCCATTTTCTAATAATTGCTCCCACAGTTGATTTCTTCACACCAAGCTGCTTACCTATTGCAGATTCAGTCTTCCCAGCCTGGTGAAGGTCTACAATTTTGTTTCTGGTGTCCTTTGACAGCTCTTTGGTCATGGCCATAGTGGAGTTTGGAGCGTGACTGTTTGAGGTTGTGGACAGGTGTCTTTTATACTGATAACGAGTTCACACAGGTGCCATTAATACAGGTAACGAGTGGAGGACCGAGGAGCCTCTTAAAGAAGTTACAGGTCTGTGAAAGCCAGAAATCTTACTTGTTTGTAGGTGACCAAATACTTATTTTCCACCATAATTTGCAAATAAATTCTTTAAAAATCAGACAATGTGATTTTCTGGATTTTTTTTCCTCATTTTGTCTCTCATAGTTGAGGTATACCTATGATGAAAATTACAGGCCTCTCTGATCTTTTTAAGTGGGAGAACTTACACAATTGGTGGCTGACTAAATACTTTTTTGCCCCACTGTAAGTTGAAAATACTTTTGTATTTCCTGTAAATAAATCATGTGATTGAAGTATTTGGAAATGGAAACATGATATAGTCAATGTAAGTCAGTTTTCTGCAGCTTTTTGTGCTGCTTGTTATCCTTTATTACTAAAACAACTTATTAACGTATTTATTTAATTTTATTTTTGTTTAGCAAAATCCAAATTACCGGAGATGCAGTACCCTTCTGTGAGGTTTGAAGATGTAGGAGGTAACGAGGAGACATTAACGGTTTGTTCACGGTTTCTTTCTGAGATGAACGTAGATGGATGAAATGAGTTACAGCCTGATGCTTATTGGTTGGTCATGTTTCACCGCAGGAGGTGTGTAAGCTGTTGATCCACATGCGTCACCCCGAGGTTTACCAACACCTAGGCATGGTTCCTCCAAGAGGCTTTCTTCTCCATGGACCTCCTGGCTGTGGAAAGACCCTTCTGGCCCAGGCTGTTGCTGGGGTGAGAACCACACCTGACAGAGTTTATTAATAACATGAATGGACATCAAGCTGGGAAAAGAAAGTCACTTGTTTAGTTAATTCCTTTTGTTTTTACTAAGTAACTTCAGATTGTGGATTATTTCAGATTGCATCAGAATTTAAAGAGGCACTTCCAGTAAAAATGTTGTTTCTGAGGTTTCTGTTGAATATTTTAGCTCCACAGGTGTTCTTACCTTCATAGTGGGTGAAAACAGGTCAACAACTTCTCTTTCAGTTTTAATCTCTCAAACTACACAGGTGGCGATAAAACTCATAAACTCATAATCTCCTGAGTCCGAACGGCCTGTATCTGTTTCATCACAACTCCTTTGTTCGTTAGTATTCATCAGCTCCTGCAGTTGAAACCACGCCTAGCATGCTGCTGGCTAAAAGCTGTGAGCATAAGACGTAGCAAACAGGAAGAGAGAACATCTGCTGTTACCATGCACAGCGGGGCAGGAAACAGTATACCTTGCTCTCATAGGCTAGTTTGTTAGCCAATCAGAGTCCAGCAAATTCGAATAATGAATATTAACGAGTTGCTGCTCGAAGCCTGATGAATCTTGACGCAGACAGATTGAAAGGTGTGTTAATCAGTGTTTCCTAACGTTTTTTAGATATAAAATGTTTCATATTACTGGTTAATACTTAAGAAATAACCACAAAGTCCTGAAATTTGTATGAAATGGACTCTTTAAAGATCTTGGGTTCTAATGGAGATGTATTAGAACACAACTCAAGGTTTTTTAAAGTACGTTTCAGTTGTTGTTTTTAATGGCATTTTATTTAAAAAAATACTTTTTTCAGACACAAGTTTTAAGTTTCTGAAACATGTTTATAGAACAATCAGCAACACTGTTAAACTAAAAGTCAAACACCTTCCTAAGTGAGACATCTCAAAGATCTGTGACCATTTCCTGTTAACTCCCAGGGTGTGATTGGATGTTACAGGAGCTGCAGTTGCCGATGTTGAAGGTTTCTGCTCCAGAGCTGGTGTCTGGAGTGTCAGGAGAGTCGGAACAGAAGCTGCGGGAGCTGTTTGACCTGGCTGTGGTTAGTATGTGTGTGTATTTAATGAAAAAAAAAAAAAACATTCATCAACCTTCCTAGGAACCTTTTGAATGACCAAAATGAATCCAAGAGCCCATTAACAGCACATCCAAGAGGTCATAAAAACCCAGAACATCTACAGCTCAGCAGAACCTCATTCACCTCAGTTAAGTTAAAAATTCTTGATTCAACAATAAAAAAACAGAAGCTGGAAAAAAAATGGCTTCATGAGGTTCCAACACAAAAAACACTGCTGACCAAAAAGAAAACACAATGGTCCGCCTCACATAAAAAACCAAAACATCTTGATAAACAAGAAGACTTTTGGGGACTTGCAAGATGAAAGTGGAACTTTTTTTGGAAGGTGTGTGTCCCGTCACATCTGGAGTAAAACTAACTGTATTTCAGAAGAAGAACCTTACCGACAGTCAAACATGGTAGAGGTCATGTGATGGTTTGGGACTGCTTTGCTGCTTCAGGACCTGGAGAAGTTGCTGTAACTGATTGAACCAAAAAATCTGCTTTTTACCAGAAAATCCTGAAGTCCGACTGTCAGATTGACATTTAAACTCACTTGGGTTCTGCAGCAGGTCAAAGACTTGAAGCACAACCAAAGTGGAGATTTGTGAGTGACTCAGTCAAGTCTGAACTTTATACTGATTGAGATGGTGTGCATCACCTTAAACCAGGCCTTCTCAATTAGTGGAGGTGTGGCGCCATGCCGGGGGGGCAACGTGTGACTCTCGCGAACATGCTTTTTTGCCGTACTACAGCGTGGGCCATTTATATGGAAACACCTTAATAAAATGGGAATGGTTGGTGATATTAACGTCCTGTTTGTGGCGCATTAGTATATGTGAGGAGGCAAACTTTTCAAGATGGATGGTGGTCATTTTGAAGTCAGCCATCTTGGATCCAACTTTTGTTTTTTCAATAGGAAGAGGGTCATGTGACACATCAAACTTATTGGTAATTTCACAAGAAAAACAACGGTGTGCTTGGTGTTAACGTAACTTTATTCTTTCAACATTTCATTTCCCTTTGGGAATTAATAGCTCTTATTAGATGGACTTGGTTTACTTATGTTGATGGTGGGAATAAATGAACTATGGATAAACGAGCTGAAAGTTTGCTCTCTCTGATTTTGCGGTGACGTGTTGCAGTTGTTGTAGAAGCTTTCAAGCCAGTCAGAGGCAGAAAAAAGCAGGACCTTTCCCCCAAAAAGTAGCCAATCATGTGAAAGCACTTCTAGCCAATCAGAGGCAAGAAAGGCGGGACCTTGCCTCAAAACGGGTACAATTCGCAAATTTGCGCACAGGACTGTCAACTTAGCAACTTAGTTGCTATTTCTAATGACTTTTCAGACCCACTAAGGGACATTTTTTCCAAACAGAGCCTAGCAACAACACTTCTGACCTGTCTAACTACTTTATGTAGAGCTTTGTAAATCTTAAAAAGAAACAGATGAAAGGAACAATAAAAATAATAAAATAAAACAAATAAAAACAGTGGAAGGAGCAAGTAGGATTTACGATTCTCAGACACAACAACAATGTAAAACGTTTTGCACTCGGTGCTCCGACTTCAGTCGACATTTAAAGCTGCTCTTTAATCAAATTTCCACCAGAGGCTGAAATGGTTCATATTTTCATCCCTGCTGTCAGAATCATTCTGGTGATGAAATGTGTGTATGGAAAACTGTATGTTGTTAAAATTCATTTTAATCTGATGCATAAATGAAATCAGTAGCAGTGGGTATAAATCCAAACATTCATCCTCTGAATTATTTGATATATTCTGTCAGAAATCAGGAGGAACGTTTTGGTTTAACGGTTAAATATATTTAAAAATGTTAATTTTATTTGATCTTGAGCTCACAGGAACTTTTTAATTGACATTTCACTTGTTTTAAATAGTGTTATTCATTTACAGCTGGTTGTACACTGTAAATCAAATCAAACTTTATTTATAAAGCGCTTTTCATACAAGATAAATGCAGCTTTACAAAAAACATTTTGGTTGATTACATTTAAAGAGTTATTTGTGTATATAGATGTATAACTTGTTATTCTGTCTCTTTTGTCATAAAATCTCTAACACTGAAATCTCTCATTTCTGGACTGTGTGAAGTAAAACGGTTAAAGAAATATATCATGTTGACCTTTGACCTTCAGCGATTTTTGTCTTTCCTTAAAGAGCTCCAGTCCATGCATCCTGTTCATAGACGAAATCGACGCCATCACGCCTAAAAGAGAGGTGGCGTCTAAAGACATGGAGAGGAGGATTGTAGCCCAGCTGTTAACCTGCATGGACGGTAGGATCCTCAGGATTTAGATGAATCAGCGTGTTTTTGTTTAAACCGTCACACATGCAGCTTGAGCGCCTCCCAGAGATGAACCAAGCAGGAATCCTCCAATCAGATGGTCGATGGTTCAGTCTCCATCCTATTTACGCTTCATCATGTGCTTGAGAAAAAATTATTTGGGTGTTTGTTGTTGGAGATGAAATCAAAACTGAAACTCATCAATCATATAAAGATTTATTACTGAACTAAAGTCTTTTTATCTCCATCATAACCATAAATGTATAATGATGATTTGACTTAACAAGCAAACTGGACTTTAAACTGTTCAAGCTGCAGTTCCTTCTGAGAAACGGTGTAAACATGTAAGATATGGGACTTCCTGTTAAAACAACAAGAAATCCACAGTAAACAACCTGTCATAAATAAACTGTAGCCTTGAATGGGTTTTCACCTGCCCAGTATCTGCAAGCACCACTCTACAGAAACTGCACTATTTAAAGTGTCTAGTGACATCATGATGTCCTCAGATTTGGGGAAATACACTGTTTTTGTCCTGTTAGACCTGTCTTCGGTATTTGACACTGTCGATCATAAGATCTTGTCTAGATTCTGAGATCTGGTGGGGATGTCAGGTTCTGTCCTGGCTTGGTTCTCCTCTTATTTATCAGGTAGAAGCTTTAGTATCCTAGCCAACCAGATCTTGTCTGACCCTGCTGAATTGTTGTGTGGAGTTCCCCAGGGCTCTGTTTTGGGCCCGGTTCTGTTTTTGCTTTACATTCTTCCTTTAGGAAAGTTAATACAGGAGTTTGCTGATGATGTTTCCTACCAAATTTTTGCCGACGACATCCAACTGGATTGTTCTTTCAAGCCCTCTGAGAGTCAAATTGAATTCTCTAATGACTTGCCTGAATCAAATCAAACATTGGCTAGGTGCTAATGCTCTACAACTAAATTCTGACAAAACTGAAGTGCTGGTGATTGCCCCTGATGATGCCACTCCAGGGATCCACCAGTATTTGGGTGATTTGAACCTGTCTGTTAAACCAAATCTTGGTGTTTTCTTTGACAAAGAGATGTCTTTAGAGCATCACTCTAAAGAGCTCACAAAGAACTGCTTCTACCATTTGAGAAACATCTTTAAACTAAGGTCACTGGTACCTAAAGATGATCTTGAGATGATTATTCACACCTTTGTGTCGTCTCGTTTAGACAACTATAACAATCTGTTTCTTGTCTGAGCAAAAAAGTGTTCCGTTTGCAACAGGTCCAATATTCTGCAGCGAGATTACTGACTGGTGCCGACAGAAGAGCTCATATTACCTCCACTTTAAGAGCTCTTCAGTAGCTTCCAGTTGTCTTTAGGGTAGACTTCAAAATCGTTGTACTGACCTTCAGAGTTCTGGATGGTCAGGCCCCGGTCCATATTTCTGCCCCTTACGCCGCTCTTCGGTCCTCTGCCTAGAACCTATTTGTAGTCCCCAAGACTCGCTATAAGACGAGAGGAGATCGGTCTTTCCAGACTGTGGAACGCCCTGCCTCTGTTGCTCTGTGGGGTCGACTCTATAGACTGTTTTAAAAAGGGACTGAAGACACTCTTCTTCAAGAAAGCCTTTCGTTGATGGGTTGTTTTGTTTTTATATGTTGTATTTTATTGTCCTTTATACAGCACCTTGTGATCTTTATCTGTGAAAGGCGCTTTAAGAAATAAACTTTACTTACTTACCTGAGCTGCAGGATGAGCGCACCACACCTGTGACTGAGCCGCAACCGAGAAAAACAAACTTCTCCCAGTTTCAGCAGAACAGGTCGTAAATAACAGTAAATACTGACCGGAGAGAAGAAACATGAGACTTGTTGACTTGTTATTTAGTTTGGATCAAAAGTTTTACAGTACAAGTTTATTTTTTGTAGTAAATATAAATTATAACTGCACCAATATCAGTTTTTAATGAGATGAATAATATAATCATAGTGATCAGAAGCATTCAAACTAATTAATTTATAACCACTCAGCTCTGCCACAGAAACAAAGAAAATATTTACATCAAAGTTTGTTTTTTTAAACTTTTGTTAACTCAAGTTTATGTTGGTGGTTTTTCTTGTCTTCTTGCAGACCTGAACAGCTTGATGGTGACGACTCAGGTTCTGGTCATCGGCGCTACCAACAGGCCGGACGCCCTGGACCCCGCCCTCCGCAGGGCCGGACGCTTTGACAGAGAGATCTGTCTGGGAATCCCGGATGAAGCTGCTCGTCTCAGGTAAACAGAAATAAGTATAACATAAGTATTAGCACCTTTTTAACCTCTGCTGCGAAACTTCACTCAGTCAGCTTCTGACTTTATTCTGACTGACACAGGTTTTGTGCTGGTTTGTAATTCAGGAACACGTGGCAGATTATTAATGGTAAATAAAATGAAGTAAAACACATTTAATCTGTGAATAGACAGACAAACACCAGGATCAGGTACTTTTTGATCCTTGTGAAGTATTTGGATAAAGAAATTGTTGTATTTATATAAAATAATGTGAGCAAACCTGTTTTTTCTTATGAGCACCAACATTGATAGCAGTTGTTGACATTTAAGATTTCATCTTTTATCGGCCCATCACTCCTTTGGTAAATATTCTTTGAACTTAATCCAAACAGAAATCTTTGTGTTTTGTCAGGATTATAAAGACACTGTGTCGAAAGCTGACGCTGCCTGAAGACTTTGAGTACCAGCAGCTGGCTCGGCTCACCCCGGGCTACGTGGGCGCTGACCTCATGGCGCTCTGTCGTGAAGCTGCTATGGCTGCTGTGAACAGGGTTCTGCTGGAAACGAGGGCACCTCCGCAGAACCAGAGCTGTACTGAAGCAGTAGACCAGACCGAGGCAGGAACAGATCAGCAGCAGGTACAGGTGAGTTCCAACAGGACTTCTGTGTGTCTGTCAGCTTGTTTCATGTGTTCTGATGAACGATGTGCCGGTTCCAGGAGGGCGAGCTGTGGAAGCTGCTGAGTCTGCTGAAAAGCACCGAGACGCTGTCAGAGGACGAGCTGGCGGGCTTGTCCATTCTCATGTCGGATTTTCAGGACGCTCTGGCCAGAGTTCAGCCTTCAGCGAAGAGGGAGGGCTTCGCCACGGTTCCTGATGTGACCTGGGAGAATGTGGGAGCTCTGCAGGAGATCAGAGAAGAACTCACTATGGCCATATTGGTAAACACCAAGTTTTTCAGATCTCTACAGAATAAGACCTGTTTGTGCTTTGAGTATCAGTAGTTACTTTCCCAAACACCCTCCCTGCTGACCTGCGCTGTTATACTGAACATTTCTCGTATCGTTCTGCACTGTTTTGCACACTCGCCACTCTGCTGACTCAGCAGAATTTAAAGGAACTTAAGGCAGCTTTACAAAATCTGACTCAGTGCTGCCGCGACAGGCGCTGTGGCTAACTGCAGCCACCAGCCAAGCCGGCACGGGAGCGCGCACAGACACTTTACAGACGGTTCGTCTTCACAGCACTGCACCGGGGAGGCTAACATACTTCACGTCAGGTCTCTCCACTCTGTTATTTGATTTGATCTCATCATTTTCATACTGTATCAGGCTCTAAACACGACCTATAATGTTTTCTCACCTGTTCACAAGGAAATGAGCCATGTCAGCATCCGTTTTCACTCCCAAATGCAGCTGAAGTTCCCTCCATGAACCGAACGCATATCCAATATTTATGCGGGTGCCTGCCCGGCTTCGGTCATGTTTTTTTTTGACTCACGAGATGCCGCTGATAAAGTCTTTTTTTTCTTCGTGGTGCCACTTTTTTGGGGGGTGAGAGTGGATGCAGGTCGTTTGCTGGCTGCAGAAACATCCATAAGTATACCTTCAGTGTTTGAATCCAAGTCCACGGCGGCCATGTACTTCCTGTTCAAGAGCTGTCGGCAACGCGCATGCAGCGTCAATTTACGTCACATCCCTACAACTGCGCGGGAAATTTGGACGTCGAACTGCAGCGCATTATGTGACACACAGCGTTTCCAAGGCAACAGACATATATGCGGATGGCCTAGTTATTTTGGGTTTTTAATGCTTCATGACCCATTAGCATTGAATAAACTGGAAATGCATGTGTAGTTTTTCACAAATCTTGCCTTAAGTCCCTTTAAGCTTAGGATGAAGCTGTTTGTTTATTGTTCTGGTGTGTTTTTAGGCTCCAGTTCGTTCTCCGCAGCAGTTTAAAGCTCTCGGTCTCAGCGCTCCGTCTGGAGTGTTGCTGGCTGGACCTCCAGGATGTGGAAAAACTCTGCTGGCCAAGGTTCTTATCACACCAACACAAACCAGCTGCTTTTAAATGCACCGTCTCACTGTGTGTTCTTCTTCTAGGCAGTGGCCAATGAGTCGGGCCTCAACTTCATCTCTGTCAAAGGTCCCGAGCTGCTAAACATGGTTAGTTACTCAGCCGTAGTAACGTCCAGACGTTTTTCTGTTTTTTTAAAGAGGCCATTTCGTACAGATTTCAGGACTTTGTGATTATTTCTTAAGTATTAACCTGTAATATGAAACACTTTATATCTAAAAAACATCAGGAAACACTGATTAACAGACCTTTCCATCTGCCTGCGTTAAAATTCGGGTGGTTCCGGCTCCTTCCGTCAGGCTGCTTCGTCAGCAGCTCGTTCATATTCGTTGTTCGAATTTGCTGGACTCTGATTGGCTAACAAACTAACCTATGAGAGCAAAGAATACTGTTTCCTGCCCCGCTGCGCATGGCAACGTCAGACGTCGTGTCTTTCTGTTTGCTACGTTATGCTACAGCTTTTTAGTGAGCAGCATGCTAGGTGTGGTTTCAATCATATCAAATCAAAAATACTTTATTAATCCCAGAAGGAAAATTAAATGTTGTTGTAGCTCAGTTATTCTTCAGGGAGCCATTATAGAGGGTTCTAGCTGTGGACAGGAAGGATCTCCTCTAGAGGGTTCTAGCTGTGGACAGGAAGGATCTCCTGTAGAGGGTTCTAGCTGTGGACAGGAAGGATCTCCTCTAGAGGGTTCTAGCTGTGGACAGGAAGGATCTCCTCTAGAGGGTTCTAGCTGTGGACAGGAAGGATCTCCTGTAGAGGGTTCTAGGTGTGGACAGGAAGGATCTCCTCTAGAGGGTTCTAGCTGTGGACAGGAAGGATCTCCTGTAGCGGTCTGTGCTGCAGCGGATTATGAAGAATCTTCTGACTGAAGACACTCTGTTGTTGAGTTACTGTGTTCTGAAGAGGATGATGAGGGTTTTCCATCATGTTCTTCATCCTCCTTTGGACAATCAACTCAAGAGACTCCAGTTCAGTCTCCAGGACAGAATCAGTCCTCCTTATCCATCTGTTCAGCCTCTTCATGTCACCTGCTCTGATGCTCCGCCCCCAACAGGTGACTGCAAATGTGAGCAGCTGACAAACTCCCTTTATTTAGTCGCTCATCTTCAAATCTCTGTCTGCTTATATTGTTTGAAAGCCAGGTAGAGACACACTGGAGTCCAGGATATGTTCCTTTAGCCATGTCTCAGTAAAACACATGATGCTGCATTCCTGATACTCTGGCTGGGTCTTTAACAGAGTTTCAAGTTCATCCATTTTGTTAGCAAGAGATCTCACATTTGTCAATATGACTGATGGAAGTGAAGGTTTAAACTTCCTCTTTCTCTCTCTTCACTCTGCTCGTGCTCTGCATCCACGTCTTCTTCTTTTGAGCTCATCAGGGGTCCAGAGTTTCAATTTGAGGATTATTTCAGCCTTAGAAATGTCAGTTAGCTGCTCTTACTTGTAAACAAGTCTCCTGTTGCCATGGTTACGCATCATAACAAGTGGCAAAGAAGTGACAAATCAAGCAAAAAAGCTCAATCAGCACAGCACCCAAATCAGAAGAAAAGTATTTAGAAAATATTTCCAGCATTTCACACCAACTATGAAGGTAAGAACACCTGTGGAGCTAAAATATTCAACAGAAACCTCAGAAAAACTGTTTTTAATGGAAGGGACTCTTTAAGCTACTTTTGAAACTTGTCTAAGTGGATACTCACCAAATATTTGTTCACCTTCACATTAGACACTCTCGATCCTCCGGTGGTTTTACAGTAGAATAAATAACTTCAGTAATTCAGGTCTCAGCAGGAAGTGGTGTTCTGGTGATTTATGCTGCCCTGAAGAAAAATGCCTCCATAGTATGATTTAACAACTTATTTCATAACAAGATGTTATTAGAAGTTTATACAGTATTCTTGTTTATGGTGAGTGTTTCCTGTTAATTATTTAAACATATTTTTATGATCCTTCTCTGATATTTTCTATATAAAAGCCCTCTGGGTCCTTATCAGCCATTGTTGGGTCCTTCTCCTCTGGGTGTGTCCAAACATTTGCCTGTTGCTCTGACAATGTAAAGAAAGTAAAAATAACACCATATTTAATGTTTCTGTCCTGGGAGAATTTATTTGATAGGTAAAATGTATTTATGGAAAAATATGGAAATAAAAAATAAACAATAAATCTGTTTATTGAAGTCAAGACTGTGGAACAACACGTGTGTAGCACATCTCAACAGGTAGCATATTTCTGCAGAACACCTGTTCCAGCAACAGCTGTCTGAGACACAGCTGCAGAAAAGTTATTTAGTATTACTTTAAGTCAGTTTACATGAAGGGAACAGAATTGAAACTTGTACTGGAACCAGCCTCTGCTGGTTTTAGACCTGCAGCATTTGTTACAGGTTTCTGATTCACGTCATGATTTACAAGCCTTTTCAGCCGTTTGCAGCAGTAACTCAGACTTGTAGATGTTCGGCTTGTGATTGTTGGCACAAAATAATGAAGAAATATGCAAATTTTCAGCATCCTAGCAACATTTACCAGGAGTTTTCAGACCTGTCGTGCTGTTGATGATTGACAGTTGAAAATTTGTCTTGGAATTTGTTTTACAAAATTGTTCTCAGTTTATCACCCTCAGTTGCAGCCCAGTGAGATACAGACATTACTAATAGATTATCTGTGATGATGTATGCAGTACGTGGGTGAGAGCGAGCGAGCTGTCAGACAAGTCTTCCAGAGAGGACGCAACTCAGCTCCGTGTGTCATCTTCTTTGATGAGATTGATGCGTTGTGTCCGCGCCGCTCGGGCCATGAGGTGAGCAAGAAAAGTCCTTTAATCAACCATTTAAAGGATTTATTGTGTCAGCTGGAAACTTCCTGTTTGCTGCCATTTTCCTGTCCAGATGTGTCAGGTTGGATGTGTACTCGTTGACAGGGTGTGTTTGTGTTCAGTCAGGAGCCAGTGTGCGGGTCGTCAACCAGCTGCTTACAGAGATGGACGGCTTGGAGAGTCGACGGCAAGTCTTCATCATGGCTGCAACCAACAGACCAGGTATAGATTCAAAATGACAGCGTGTTTCTTACTCTCATGTGATCACCTCCGGTGTCTCAGCTGCACGTGTGTGTTTACATTCTGAATGAAGGGACCAGAGATGGAATAAATACAGCTTCATTTTATATTTCATACCCTCGATAGATCTAAGTTATTTTACTTCTCGTTTCATCTTTGAATCTGTTTGGAACAGGAGAGTTTTTTTATGGTTCCGGTACCATCTAACAGAAATCCCACACAACCTCATGCTGATCTTAGCCAATCAGAGCCCAGGATACATGACACCATGCTGATCTGAGCCAATCAGAGCCCAGGATACATCCCACATTTCTAAATAAAGAAAAATAAATCTGGAAACACGTCACTGTCTCTTATTTTATTTTGTTGGAACGTTGTACTTATAGGTGGCGCCTGTTCTTGTGTTGTGTCTCCTTTCCTCAGACATCATTGACCCGGCCATACTGAGGCCCGGTCGTCTGGATAAAACCTTGTACGTGGGGCTGCCGTGTCCGGATGATCGCCACGCCATCCTGCTCACTGTAACGAAGGTAGATCCCCAACCAGAAACTACAGAGACAAAAAGTTTCTTTTATGTTTGTTTTTTTTAGAATTACAATTCCTCTTGGAAAAATAACCAGTTCTGAGGTCTTTTGATGGACAGACTGCATCAGGCTCTGAAAACATACTGCTTAAACATGCAGATAGTTTATCAAGAGGAACGGTGACCTTTGACCTGACTGCTTGACATAGTGTCCTAAAGAAACAAAACCCAAACATCTAATGACTCATGAATGGACGTAAGACAGAAGAACGATTCTGTTTAGTTCTTTGGTATGTTTGTGAATAACACAACTGTTGAAAAAAATCTTTAGTATTTTTGTGTTTATTTTCCTTTTTCGATGCACAACCCTGAAATAAAACAAAAATATTTGTGTTCAAAATTCAAAACAAAGCAGTTGTAAACAGAATGATAATAAGCCAGTGACCCCTACCATATGGGTTATATAGTTATTTTTATGTACTTTTTTTATGCAGTTTACACAGCAAAGCACATTTGTGCTGAATGAGTGAGATGAGATGCTGCTTTTATACAAAGCCGGATCTAAACCTGCTCCCCTTTTCTGAGCCAATCAGAGCCCAGGATACATGACACCATGCTGATCTGACCCAATCAGAGCCCAGTATACATAACACATAGTTATCTGAGCCAATCAGAGCCCAGGATACATGTTACATGGTTATGTGAGCCAATCAGAGGCCAGGATACATGTTACATGGTGATCTGAGCCAACCAGAGCCCAGTATACATGACACATGGTGGTCTGAGCCAATCAGAGCCAAGGATACATGTCACATGGTGATCTGAGCCAATCAGAGATCAGGACTCATATTCTTTTGCTGATCTGAGCCAATCAGAGCCAAGGATACATGTTACATGGCTATCTGAGCCAATCAGAGCCCAGTATACATGTCACATGGTGATCTAAGCCAATAAGAGCCCAGGATACATGAAACAAAGCGGATCTGAGCCAATCAGAGCCCAGGATACATGTTACATGGTGATCTGAGCCAATCAGAGCCAAAGATACATGACACAAAGCTGATCTGAGCCAATGAGAGCCCAGGATAAATAACAGATAGTGATCTGAGCCAATCAGAGCCCAGGATACATGTTACATAATGATCTGAGCCAATCAGAGCCCAGTATACATGACACATGGTGATCTGAGCCAATCAGAGCCCAGTATACATGTTACATGGTTATCTGAGCCAATCAGAGCCCAGGATACATGTTACATGGTGATCTGAGCCAATCAGAGACCAGGATTCATAACCTTTTGCTGATCTGAGCCAATCAGAGCCCAGGATACATGTCACATGGTGATCTGAGCCAATCAGAGCCCAGTATACATGTTACATGGTTATCTGAGCCAATCAGAGACCAGGATTCATAACCTTTTGCTGATCTGAGCCAATCAGAACCAAGGATACATGTCACATGGTGATCTGAGCCAATCAGAGACCATGATTCATAACCTTTTGCTGATCTGAGCCAATCAGAACCAAGGATACATGTCACATGGTGATCTGACCCAATCAGAGCCCAATATACATGTCACATGGTGATCTGAGCCAATCAGAGACCAGGATTCATAACCTTTTGCTGATCTGAGCCAATCAGAACCAAGGATACATGTCACATGGTGATCTGAGCCAATCAGAGACCATGATTCATGTTACATGGTGATCTGAGCCAATCAGAGCCCAGTATACATGTCATTTGGTGATCTGAGCCAATCAGAGCCCAGGATACATGAAACAAAGCGGATCTGAGCCAATCAGAGCCCAGGATACATGTTACATGGTGATCTGAGCCAATCAGAGCCCAGGATACATGTTACATGGTGATCTGAGCCAATCAGAGCCCATGATTCATAACCTTTTGCTGATCTGAGCCAATCAGAACCAAGGATACATGTCACATGGTGATCTGAGCCAATCAGAGACCGTGATTCATGTTACATGGTGATCGGAGCCAATCAGAGCCCAGTATACATGACACAAGGTGATCTGAGCCAATCAGAACCAAGGATACATGTCACATGGTGATCTGAGCCAATCAGAGACCATGATTCATAACCTTTTGCTGATCTGAGCCAATCAGAACCAAGGATACATGTCACATGGTGATCTGAGCCAATCAGAGACCATGATTCATGTTACATGATGATCTGAGCCAATCAGAGCCCAGTATACATGTCATTTGGTGATCTGAGCCAATCAGAGACCATGATTCATAACCTTTTGCTGATCTGAGCCAATCAGAACCAAGGATACATGTCACATGGTGATCTGAGCCAATCAGAGACCATGATTCATGTTACATGGTGATCTGAGCCAATCAGAGCCCAGTATACATGTCATTTGGTGATCTGAGCCAATCAGAGCCCAGTATACATGTCATTTGGTGATCTGAGCCAATCAGAGCCCAGGATACATGACACATTTTTATTTGAGCCAATCAGAACCCAGATTACATGACACATGGTGATGTAAGCCAATCAGAGCCAAGGATACATGTCACTTGGTGATCTGAGCCAATCAGAGACCAGGATTCATAACCTTTTGCTGATCTGAGCCAATCAGAGCCAAGGATTCACTACCTTTTGCTGATCTGAGCCAATCAGAGCTAAGGATACGTGTCACATGGTGATGTGAGCCAATCAGAGACCAGGATTCATAACCTTTTGCTGATCTGAGCCAATCAGACCCCAGATTACATGACACATGGTGATGTAAGCCAATCAGAGCCAAGGATACATGTCACATGGTGATCTGAGCCAATCAGAGACCAGGATTCATAACCTTTTGCTGATCTGAGCCAATCAGAGCCAAGGATACATGTCACATGGTGATCTGAGCCAATCAGAGACCAGGATTCACAACCTTTTGCTGATCTGAGCCAATCAGAGCTAAGGGTACGTGTCACATGGTGATGTGAGCCAATCAGAGACCAGCATTCATAACCTTTTGCTGATCTGAGCCAATCAGACCCCAGATTACATGACACATGGTGATGTAAGCCAATCAGAGCCAAGGATACATGTCACATGGTGATCTGAGCCAATCAGAGACCATGATTCATAACCTTTTGCTGATCTGAGCCAATCAGAACCAAGGATACATGTCACATTGTGATCTGAGCCAATCAGAGACCATGATTCATGTTACATGGTGATCTGAGCCAATCAGAGCCCAGTATACATGTCATTTGGTGATCTGAGCCAATCAGAGCCCAGGATACATGTTACATGGTTATCTGAGCCAATCAGAGCCCAGGATACATGTTACTTGGTGATCTGAGCCAATCAGAGCCCCGTATACATAACACGTAGTGATCTGAGCCAATCAGAGCCCAGGATAAATAACAGATAGTGATCTGAGCCAATCAGAGCCAATGATACATGTCACATGGTGATCTGAGCCAATCAGAGACCATGATTCATGTTACATGGTGATCTGAGCCAATCAGAGCCCAGTATACATGTCATTTAGTGATCTGAGCCAATCAGAGACCAGGATTCATAACCTTTTGCTGATCTGAGCCAATCAGAACCAAGGATACATGTCACATGGTGATCTGAGCCAATCAGAGACCATGATTCATAACTTTTAGCTGATCTGAGCCAATCAGAGCCCAGTATACATGTCACATGGTGATCTGAGCCAATTAGAGACCAGGATTCATAACCTTTTGCTGATCTGAGCCAATCAGAGCCCAGGATACATGACATATGGTTATCTGAGCCAATCAGAGACCATGATTCATGTTACATGGTGATCTGAGCCAATCAGAGCCAAGGATACATGTCACATGGTGATCTGACCCAATCAGAGCCCAATATACATGTCACATGGTGATCTGAGCCAATCAGAGACCAGGATTCATAACTTTTTGCTGATCTGAGCCAATCAGAGCCCAGTATACATGTCACATGGTGATCTGAGCCAATTAGAGACCAGGATTCATAACCTTTTGCTGATCTGAGCCAATCAGAACCAAGGATACATGTCACATGGTGATCTGAGCCAATCAGAGCCCAGTATACATGTCATTTGGTGATCTGAGCCAATCAGAGCCCAGTATACATATCATTTGGTAATCTGAGCCAATCAGAGCCCCGTATACATAACACGTAGTGATCTGAGCCAATCAGAGCCCAGGATACATGTTACATGGTTATCTGAGCCAATCAGAGCCCAGGATACATGTTACATGGTGATCTGAGCCAATCAGAGCCCAGTATACATGTCATTTGGTGATCTGAGCCAATCAGAGCCCAGTATACATGTCATTTGGTGATCTGAGCCAATCAGAGCCCAGGATACATGTTACATGGTTATCTGAGCCAATCAGAGCCCAGGATACATGTTACATGGTGATCGGAGCCAATCAGAGCCCAGTATACATGACACAAGGTGATCTGAGCCAATCAGAACCAAGGATACATGTCACATGGTGATCTGAGCCAATCAGAGCCCAGGATACATGTTACATGGTTATCTGAGCCAATCAGAGCCCAGGATACATGTTACATGGTGATCTGAGCCAATCAGAGCCAGGATACATGACACATTGTTATTTGAGCCAATCAGAACCCAGGATACATGACACATGGTTATTTGAGCCAATCAGAACCCAGATTACATGACACATGGTGATGTAAGCCAATTAGAGACCAGGATTCATAACCTTTTGCTGATCTGAGCCAATCAGACCCCAGATTACATGACACATGGTGATGTAAGCCAATCAGAGCCAAGGATACATGTCACATGGTGATCTGAGCCAATCAGAGACCATGATTCATGTTACATGGTGATCTGAGCCAATCAGAGCCCAGTATACATGTCATTTGGTGATCTGAGCCAATCAGAGACCAGGATTCACTACCTTTTGCTGATCTGAGCCAATCAGAGCTAAGGGTACGTGTCACATGGTGATGTGAGCCAATCAGAGACCATGATTCATGTTACATGGTGATCTGAGCCAATCAGAGCCCAGTATACATGTCATTTGGTGATCTGAGCCAATCAGAGCCCAGTATACATGTCATTTGGTGATCTGAGCCAATCAGAGCCCAGTATACATGTTACATGGTTATCTGAGCCAATCAGAGCCCAGTATACATGTTACATGGTGATCTGAGCCAATTAGAGACCAGGATTCATAACCTTTTGCTGATCTGAGCCAATCAGAACCAAGGATACATGTCACATGATGATCTGAGCCAATCAGAGACCATGATTCATAACCTTTTGCTGATCTGAGCCAATCAGAACCAAGGATACATGTCACATGGTGATGTAAGCCAATCAGAGCCAAGGATACATGTCACATGGTGATCTGAGCCAATCAGAGACCATGATTCATGTTACATGGTGATCTGAGCCAATCAGAGCCCAGTATACATGTCATTTGGTGATCTGAGCCAATCAGAGCCCAGTATACATATCATTTGGTGATCTGAGCCAATCAGAGACCAGGATTCATAACTTTTTGCTGATCTGAGCCAATCAGAGCCCAGTATACATGTCATTTGGTGATCTGAGCCAATCAGAGCCCAGTATACATGTCATTTGGTGATCTGAGCCAATCAGAGCCCAGGATACATGTCATATGGTGATCTGAGCCAATCAGAGACCATGATTCATGTTACATGGTGATCTGAGCCAATCAGAGCCCAGTATACATGTCATTTGGTGATCTGAGCCAATCAGAGCCCAGTATACATGTCATTTGGTGATCTGAGCCAATCAGAGCCCAGGATACATGTTACATGGTTATCTGAGCCAATCAGAGCCCAGGATACATGTCACATGGTGATCTGAGCCAATCAGAGACCATGATTCATAACCTTTTGCTGATCTGAGCCAATCAGAACCAAGGATACATGTCACATGGTGATCTGAGCCAATCAGAGACCATGATTCATGTTACATGGTGATCTGAGCCAATCAGAGCCCAGTATACATGTCATTTGGTGATCTGAGCCAATCAGAGCCCAGTATACATATCATTTGGTGATCTGAGCCAATCAGAGCCCCGTATACATAACACGTAGTGATCTGAGCCAATCAGAGCCCAGGATACATGTTACATGGTTATCTGAGCCAATCAGAGCCCAGGATACATGTTACAAGGTGATCTGAGCCAATCAGAGCCCAGGATACATGACACATTTTTATTTGAGCCAATCAGAACCCAGATTACATGACACATGGTGATGTAAGCCAATTAGAGACCAGGATTCATAACCTTTTGCTGATCTGAGCCAATCAGACCCCAGATTACATGACACATGGTGATGTAAGCCAATTAGAGACCAGGATTCATAACCTTTTGCTGATCTGAGCCAATCAGACCCCAGATTACATGACACATGGTGATGTAAGCCAATCAGAGCCAAGGATACATGTCACATGGTGATCTGAGCCAATCAGAGACCATGATTCATGTTACATGGTGATCTGAGCCAATCAGAGCCCAGGATACATGTTACATGGTTATCTGAGCCAATCAGAGCCCAGGATACATGTTACATGGTGATCGGAGCCAATCAGAGCCCAGTATACATGATACAAGGTGATCTGAGCCAATCAGAGCCCAGGATACATGACACATTTTTATTTGAGCCAATCAGAACCCAGATTACATGACACATGGTGATGTAAGCCAATTAGAGACCAGGATTCATAACCTTTTGCTGATCTGAGCCAATCAGACCCCAGATTACATGACACATGGTGATGTAAGCCAATCAGAGCCAAGGATACATGTCACATGGTGATCTGAGCCAATCAGAGACCAGGATTCATAACCTTTTGCTGATCTGAGCCAATCAGAGCCAAGGATACATGTCACATGGTGATCTGAGCCAATCAGAGACCATGATTCATGTTACATGGTGATCTGAGCCAATCAGAGCCCAGTATACATGTCATTTGGTGATCTGAGCCAATCAGAGCCCAGGATACATGTTACATGGTTATCTGAGCCAATCAGAGCCCAGGATAAATAACAGATAGTGATCTGAGCCAATCAGAGCCAATGATACATGTCACATGGTGATCTGAGCCAATCAGAGCCCAAGATACATGTCACATGGTGATCTGAGCCAATCAGAGACCATGATTCATAACCTTTTGCTGATCTGAGCCAATCAGAACCAAGGATACATGTCACATGGTGATCTGAGCCAATCAGAGACCATGATTCATGTTACATGATGATCTGAGCCAATCAGAGCCCAGTATACATGTCATTTGGTGTTCTGAGCCAATCAGAGCCCTGTATACATATCATTTGGTGATCTGAGCCAATCAGAGCCCCGTATACATAACACGTAGTGATCTGAGCCAATCAGAGCCCAGGATACATGATACATGGTTATCTGAGCCAATCAGAGCCAAGGATACATGTCACATGGTGATGTGAGCCAATCAGAGACCAGGATTCATAACCTTTTGCTGATCTGAGCCAATCAGAGCCAAGGATACATGTCACATGGTGATCTTAGCCAATCAGAGACCATGATTCATGTTACATGGTGATCTGAGCCAATCAGAGCCCAGTATATATGTCATTTGGTGATCTGAGCCAATTAGAGCCCAGGATACATGTTACATGGTTATCTGAGCCAATCAGAGCCCAGGATACATGTCACATTTTTATTTGAGCCAATCAGAACCCAGATTACATGACACATGGTGATGTAAGCCAATTAGAGACCAGGATTCATAACCTTTTGCTGATCTGAGCCAATCAGAGCCCAGGGTACATGACATATGGTTATCTGAGCCAATCAGAGACCATGATTCATGTTACATGGTGATCTGAGCCAATCAGAGCCCAGGATACATGTTACATGGTGATCGGAGCCAATCAGAGCCCAGTATACATGATACATGGTGATCTGAGCCAATCAGAGCCCAGTATACATGTCATTTGGTGATCTGAGCCAATCAGAGCCCAGTATACATATCATTTGGTAATCTGAGCCAATCAGAACCTCGTATACATAACACGTAGTGATCTGAGCCAATCAGAACCAAGGATACATGTCACATGGTGATGTGAGCCAATCAGACACCAGGTTTCATAACCTTTTGCTGATCTGAGCCAATCAGACCCCAGATTACATGACACATGGTGATGTAAGCCAATCAGAGCCAAGGATACATGTCACATGGTGATCTGAGCCAATCAGAGACCAGGATTCATAACCTTTTGCTGATCTGAGCCAATCAGAGCCAAGGATACATGTCACATGGTGATCTGACCCAATCAGAGCCCAATATACATGTCACATGGTGATCTGAGCCAATCAGAGACCAGGATTCATAACTTTTTGCTGATCATAGCCAATCAGAGCCCAGTATACATGTCACATGGTGATCTGAGCCAATTAGAGACCAGGATTCATAACCTTTTGCTGATCTGAGCCAATCAGAACCAAGGATACATGTCACATGGTGATCTGAGCCAATCAGAGACCATGATTCATAACCTTTTGCTGATCTGAGCCAATCAGAACCAAGGATACATGTCACATGGTGATCTGACCCAATCAGAGCCCAATATACATGTCACATGGTGATCTGAGCCAATCAGAGACCAGGATTCATAACTTTTTGCTGATCTGAGCCAATCAGAGCCCAGGATACATGTCACATGGTGATCTGAGCCAATCAGAGCCCAGGATACATGTTACATGGTGATCTGAGCCAATCAGAGCCCAGTATACATGTCATTTGGTGATCTGAGCCAATCAGAGCCCAGTATACATATCATTTGGTGATCTGAGCCAATCAGAGCCCAGGATACATGTTACATGGTTATCTGAGCCAATCAGAGCCCAGGATACATGTTACATGGTGATCTGAGCCAATCAGAGCCAAGGATACATGACACAAAACGGATCTGAGCCAATCAGAGCCAAGAATACATGTTACATGGTTATCTGAGCCATTCAGAGCCCAGTATACATGACACATGGTGATAGCCAATCTTGACATAGTGTATGACGTATCAGTATGACGTATGATGCTTGACATAGTGTCCTAAAGAAACAAAACCCAAACATCTAATGACTCATGAATGGACGTAAGACAGAAGAACGATTCTGTTTAGTTCTTTGGGATGTTTGTGAATAACACAACTGTTGAAAAAAATCTTTAATATTTTTGTGTTTATTTTCTTTTTTTGATGCACAACCCTGAAATAAAACAAAAATATTTGTGTTCAAAATTCAAAACAAAGCAGTTGTAAACAGAATGATAATAAGCCAGTGACCCCTACCATATGGGTTATATAGTTATTTTTATGTACTTTTTTTATGCAGTTTACACAGCAAAGCACATTTGTGCTGAATGAGTGAGAAGAGATGCTGCTTATACAAAGCCGGATCTAAACCTGCTCCCCTTTTCTGAGCCAATCAGAGCCCAGGATACATGATACCATGCTGATCTGAGCCAATCAGAGCCCAGGATACATGACATATGGTTATCTGAGCCAATCAGAGACCATGATTCATGTTACATGGTGATCTGAGCCAATCAGAGCCCAGGAACATGTTACATGGTGATCTGAGCCAATCAGAGCCAAGGATACATGTCACATGGTGATCTGAGCCAATCAGAGACCAGGATTCATAACCTTTTGCTGATCTAAGCCAATCAGAACCAAGGATACATGTCACATAGTGATCTGAGCCAATCAGAGCCCAGTATACATATCATTGGGTGATCTGAGCCAATCAGAGCCCAGGATACATGTTACATGGTTATCTGCGCCAATCAGAGACCAGTATAACATGACACATTGTGATAGCCAATCAGAGCCCAGGATACATGTTTTATGGTTATCTGAGCCAATCAGAGACCATGATTCATGTTACATGGTGATCTGAGCCAATCAGAGCCCAGTATACATGTCATTTGGTGATCTGAGCCAATCAGAGCCCCGTATACATGTCATTTGGTGATCTGAGCCAATCAGAGCCCAGGATACATGTTACATGGTTATCTGAGCCAATCAGAGCCCAGGATACATGTTACATGGTGATCGGAGCCAATCAGAGCCCAGTATACATGACACAAGGTGATCTGAGCCAATCAGAGCCCAGGATACATGATACCATGCTGATCTGAGCCAATCAGAGCCCAGGATACATGACATATGGTTATCTGAGCCAATCAGAGCCAAGGATACATGACACAAAGCTGATCTGAGCCAATCATAGCCCAGGATACATGTTACATGGTGATCTGAGCCAATCAGAGCCAAGGATACATGTCACATGGTGATCTGAGCCAATCAGAGCCAAGGATACATGACACAAAGCTGATCTGAGCCAATCATAGCCCAGGATACATGTTACATGGTGATCTGAGCCAATCAGAGCCAAGGATACATGTCACATGGTGATCTGAGCCAATCAGAGCCAAGGATACATGACACAAAGCTGATCTGAGCCAATCATAGCCCAGGATACATGTTACATGGTGATCTGAGCCAATCAGAGCCAAGGATACATGTCACATGGTGATCTGAGCCAATCAGAGCCAAGGATACATGACACAAAGCTGATCTGAGCCAATCATAGCCCAGGATACATGTTACATGGTGATCTGAGCCAATCAGAGCCAAGGATACATGTCACATGGTGATCTGAGCCAATCAGAGCCAAGGATACATGACACAAAGCACAAAACATGTAAATATGATACTTTTGCTGTAAATTGCACTGATTATTTGAGCAGTTGAAATGAAATGAAATGAAATGAAAAATACTTTATTTATCCCAAAAGGGAAATTCAACGTTGTAGTTGTTTTTTTGTTTTTTTTTTGTTTTTTTGTCCAACAATAAAAAAACAATAATTAAGACAATAATATAATAATAACAATCAAGGACTGTTCTTGTTGTGGAGGCTAATGGCTGCAGGCAGGAATTATCTTTTGTATCTTTCGGTCTTGCATCGGACCTGAAGAAGCCTCTCACTGAACACACTCTGTTGTTTGATCAAATCAATCAAATCAATCAAAAATACTTTATTAATCCCCGAAGGGAAATTCAAGTGTTGTTGTAGCTCAGTTCTTTTTCAGGGAGCCATAGAGGGTTCTAGCTGTGGACGGGAGGGTTCTAGCTGTGGACAGGAAGGATCTCCTGTAGAGGGTTCTAGCTGTGGACAGGAAGGATCTCCTGTAGCGGTCTGTGCTGCAGCGGATTATGAAGAATCTTCTGACTGAAGACACTCTGTTGTTGAGTTACTGTGTTCTGAAGAGGATGATGAGGGTTTTCCATCATGTTCTTCATCCTCCTTTGGACAATCAACTCAAGAGACTCCAGTTCAGTCTCCAGGACAGAATCAGTCCTCCTTATCCATCTGTTCAGCCTCCTCGTGTCACATACCTGTCTCTTAT
>SSNP01000141.1:478501-545998 GCA_006937955.1 Pachypanchax playfairii
TCTCACTGAACACACTCTGTTGTTTGATCAAATCAATCAAATCAATCAAAAATACTTTATTAATCCCCGAAGGGAAATTCAAGTGTTGTTGTAGCTCAGTTCTTTTTCAGGGAGCCATAGAGGGTTCTAGCTGTGGACGGGAGGGTTCTAGCTGTGGACAGGAAGGATCTCCTGTAGAGGGTTCTAGCTGTGGACAGGAAGGTTCTCCTGTAGAGGGTTCTAGCTGTGGACAGGAAGGATCTCCTGTAGAGGGTTCTAGCTGTGGACAGGAAGGATCTCCTGTAGCGGTCTGTGCTGCAGCGGATTATGAAGAATCTTCTGACTGAAGACACTCTGTTGTTGAGTTACTGTGTTCTGAAGAGGATGATGAGGGTTTTCCATCATGTTCTTCATCCTCCTTTGGACAATCAACTCAAGAGACTCCAGTTCAGTCTCCAGGACAGAATCAGTCCTCCTTATCCATCTGTTCAGCCTCCTCGTGTCACATACTCTGATGCTCCGCCCCCAACAGGTGACTGCAGATGTGATCAGCTGACAAACTCATCTTCTTTTTTCGCTCCTCTTCAAATCTCTGTCTGTCCGTATTGTTTGAACAGAGACAGACAGAGACACACTGGAGTCCAGGATATGTCCCTTTAGCCGTGTCTCAGTGAAACACATGATGCTGCATTTCAACAGAGTTTCAAGTTCATCCATTCTGTTAGCAAGAGATCTCACATTTATCAATATGACTGATGGAAGTGAAGGTTTAAACTTCCTCTTTCTCTCTCTTCACTCTACTCCTGCTCTGCATCCATGCCTTCTTCTTTTGAGCTCATCAGGGATCCAGAGTTTTAATTTCAGGATTATTTCAGCCTTAGAAATGTCAGTTAGCTGCTCTTACTTGTAAACAAGTCTCTTGTTGCCATGGTTACGCATCATAACAAGTGGCAAAAAAATGACAAATCCAGCAAAAAACTCGATCAGCACAGCACCCAAATCAGAAGAAAAGTATTTAGAAAATATTTCCAGAAGAAAAAACCATCAAGAAACGCTCAAAAAGAACAAAAAAATGCTAGCAAATGCTAGCTAAGTCACAGAGCTACTCCAACAAGCTGCCACTAGTTGTAGCGCTATTCCGGAAAATGTCACTGTGTCGTGCAGAGGGTGAGAAGAGTCCTCCATCATCTTCATCAGTTTGTCCAGCATTCTTTTTTGTACAATCAGCTCCAGCGGCTCCAGAGATACTCCCAGCACAGATCCAGCTTTCCTGATCAGATTGTTGATTCTCTTCAAGTCTCTGGTTCTGATGCTGCTGCCCCAGCAGATGGCTGCAAAGCTGATTGCACTTTCCACAACAGACCTATAGAAGATTTGCAACATCTTGGTGCAGACATTAAAAGATCTCAGCTTCCTTAAGAAGTAGAGTCTGCTCTGACCTTTCTTGTAGATGTATTCTGTGTTGCATTTCCACTCTAGTCTGTTGTCCAGCTGAACTCCAAGGTACTTGTATTCCTCCACCACCTCTACCTCCTCTCCTAGGATGGAAATACTGCTGTGTTGATTCTTTCTCCTCCTGAAGTCAACAATCATCTCCTTAGTTTTGCTGGTATTTAAAATGAGATGATTGTTACTGCACCATTTCACAAACTGACTGACCAGTTCTCTATACTCAGCTTCTTGTCCCTCACTGATGCACCCAACAACTGCAGAGTCATCAGAGTATTTCTGCAGATGACAGGACTCAGAGTTGTACTGGAAGTCAGAGGTGTACATCGTGAAGAGAAATGGTGAGAGTACAGTTCCTTGTGGCGCTCCAGTGCTGCTGACCTCCATCCCAGACACACAACCTTTCAGTCTCACAAACTGTGGTCTGTTTGTGAGGTAGTCATAAATCCAGGAGGTTGTGGAGGAATCCACCTGGAATTTATGGAGCTTCTCACATAACAAAGCAGGCTTAATTGTGTTAAAAGCACTTGAGAAGTCAAAGTACATGACCCTCAAAGTGTGTTTACTTTAAAGAGGCCTTTCCATTAAAAATGGTTTTTCTGAGGTTTCTGTTGAATATTTTAGCTCCACAGGTGTTCTTACCTTCATACTGGGTGTGAAAACAGGTCAACAACTTCTCTTTCAGTTTTAATCTCTCAAACTACGCAGGTGGTGATAAAACCCGAGTTCTCCCGAATACGGAAAGCCTGTACTTGTTTCGTCACAACTCCTGTGTTCGTTAGTATTCGGCAGCTCCCGCAGTTGAGACCACGCCTAGCATGCTGCTGGCTAAAAGCTGTAGCATAAGACGTAACAAACAGGAAGAGAGAACGTCTGCTGTTACCATGCACAGCGGGGCAGGAAACAGTATACCTTGCTCTCACTGAATGTTTCATATTACAGGTTAATACTTCAGAAATAACCACAAAGTCATGACATTTGTGGGAAATGGCCTCTTTAAATCTTTATCTGGGGGATCAGATTCTCACAAAGTTCTGTGTGTAAGACATGTTGCCTGCTGCCTCCCATGCCAGGGTTTTGAACTACCATCCTGAAAGTAACATCATCTCGTGCCACATCACGAGATGTTGAGCGACCTGTTGGCACTCAGATTATGTGCTGCGAGTCACAGGTAGTTTTTGCTCGGTATCTAACACAGATTGGCCGTGCTCCTCAGCGGCGAGTGATAATAACAAAAACAAATAAAATACAATGAAATCAGCCTGTTGCATCATGATGCTGCAGTTCTTTCAGAGTGAAGAACTTTTCACATCCCAGAAGGCTTTTAGACATGGTGAAAATGAATAAGTGCTGATCTCTGTGTTGTTACAGGGAGGAAGCAAACCTCAGCTGGAGCCGGACGTCAGTCTGGAACAGATCGCCTTCGATGAACGCTGTGATTGTTTTTCGTAAGTCTCAGATGGAAACAGCAGCTTCCTCTTAAAATAAAATCACATAATCCCTCAAATATGAAATGAAACAAAATGTAGTTGATTTAATTCCCAAAACAAATACCTGCACAAACCTACACAGGTGAGTCAGTGCAGTTAAGTGGCAGACTTTGAGTTGTTGCATTTGGCTAACTGACAAGAAACAAGGCACCAACAAGGAAGCTGTTAGGTATAACGATGAAAAGGACAATAAAGCAACCCACAAAAAAGCAGGTAGGTGAAAACATTGTGTAGTTTGATGGAAAAATTCTGTTATGAATGAATGAATCAGGCAAGTGAATTTTTTCTGAGGTTTCTGTTGAATATTTTAGCTCCACGGGTGTTCTTACCTTCATAGTGGGTGTGAAAACAGGTATCTCTCAAACTACGCAGGTGGCGATAAAACCCGAGTTCAAACGGCCGGTACTTGTTTCCTCACAACTCCTTTGTTCGTTAGTATTCATCGGCTCCCGCAGTTGAAACCACGCCTAGCATGCTGCTGGCTAAAAGCTGTTAGCATAAGACGTAGCAAACAGGAACACATGACGTCTGACGTTGCCATGTGCAGTGGGGAAGGAAACAGTATACCTTGCTCTCATAGGCTAGTTTGTTAGCCAATCAGAGTCCAGCAAATTCGAATAATGAATATTAATGAGTTGCTGCTTGAAGCCTGACGAATCTTGATGCAGACAGATTAAAAGGTCTGTTAATCAGTGTTTCCTGACGTTTTTTAGATATAAAATGTTTCATATTACAGGTTAATACTTAAGAAATAACCACAAAGTCATGAAATGTATGTGAAATTACCTCTTCAAATAAAAAAAGAGGTTTATTATCAAATCGTGGATGATTTTAGAGCAGTCAGTCAGATGTTAGGACATTAGAATGAGGCTGTGGAGCGTGATGCTTGTTTAGCTGTTTTATATTGATGCTGATACAGAGAGGCTCTTAAGAATCCTGGATGTCATCAGAACTCTGTGTAGAACATTCTGATGAGATGGACATTTGTACAAATGAACATCAGATAATCTGAATTTCTTCTACAGTAGTTTTTAAAAAATGGACATGGCAACAATGGAACTGAAAAACAATTTGACTAAAATAGAAGCTGATGTTCATGAAATTAGATAATAAACATTGGTTAAGTAATGAAACTGTTATGTTTGCTAGTTAGTTAGCAGGAGAGGTTGGACCCAGTCGCAGGAGGAAGACTCAGGAGACGAAGTATAATATTAATGAAGATTTAATGACAAAACACAAAATGCTGCCGAGGCAGAAAACATACAGGGATGACGAGTAGAAGATCTGGATGGAACGGAGGGGAGGAAAACCAAAGTAATGAAAATCCTGGCACGAAGAACAGAACAGAAAAACTCCCTTATATACAAACTGAAGCACACAGAAAATAATGAGCAAACTCAAAACACCTGGGGAGGAAGTAAAGCTGATGTGACCAAGAGGAGGGAACCGGAAGTGAGAAGCATTATGCAATAAAATGGAACCTGGTGGTAAACATAAAGGACATGGAAACGCTGGGGGAACAGATGAACACAAATACTACAAATGAAACCAAAGCACAGGAGATCGACAATTAAGGAAACACTTCTAATAATAACAGAGAAAACCCCATAACCAAACCCAGGAGAGAAAACAAAACCACATACAACCAAAACATTCCAAATGAACCAAAAAACCCAGAGACCCAACAGAAACCGTTAAAACACCTCTGAGCGGAGCGAATCAGATGTAAGCTGCAGCTCTCAGGTGGTTTTTCTCTGACAGTTTTAAATCATTCTGGAAACAAGTTTAAACTGAATGAATGTTTGTGTTTGATGCAGAGGAGCTGATCTGACAGCGCTGGTGAGAGAAGCGTCTGTTAACGCCCTGAAGGCCTTCATGAAGTCACAGCACTGTGGTAACAGACTCCTTCATGTCTCTTCACTGTCACAGAAACCATACGGCACAGTTTCTGTTTTATATGAGTGTTTTTAACACAGGCGCCGCCCGTCCTCCCGACTCCACAGCTGACATCAGAGTGAGCAAACAGAACTTTGAAGATGCCTTTAGGACCATTCGTCCATCCGTGTCCAAAAAGGTGAGAAAGTACCATCTTACAGAGAGAACTGAGATTTAACTCGGGTTGTTTGTGTCAGAAGGATCTAATATATCGTCTTCACGCCTCTCCTGGATGTTTGATTTGGTTTGGACCTGTTTGTAGCTGAAGATGGTTCTAGATGTTTGTAGATCTGACTGAAGATCCGTACGTCAGTCTGGAAAAACTGTGTTTTTAAAGATGAAGGTGGAATCTGAGCTCTACGATTGGCCGGTCATGTGTTTACACAGGAAGAAATTAAACATCAGGAAATAATCTCACGATTTGAGATTATACTAGATTAATGTTTCAGTACCTGACCTGCAACAGAGAGAACAAACAGTTCAAATCCTACATCAGATTTTACTCAGCTGTGTTTAACTGTCTGAACATGTGATTAGTGTGTCAGTTCTGACTCTCAAATTACTGCTGCAGAACTTCCAGAGCTGGTCTGACTTGTTCCACGCTAAAGGCTTCAACATTCTGCAGCTTCCATGTATTTTATAGCCTGACCAATCAGATCCAAAGTATTCTGTCAAAGACTTGGGCCTGGTTGATCTGGTAATGTATTTTATTCTTTAAACCAGCAGAGCATGAAGGAAGGTTCTAGTGAAAAGATAAGGCTGAAGTGGTTCTGACGTTCTGTCCAAGACACTCTGGTTGGAAGAGGATTTCAGTTCAATCCTTTCTTTCTGTTTGAAACCAATACAAAAATAACATGTAACAGAAAGTTATCCAACAAGTTTGACTGAGAGGATCCGCTGCAGCCACCATGCAAAGACAGCTGCATCAGGTTTCTGTGGAAAAATCCAGGTGACGACAGTCAAGCAGAATCTATGAAAAAACTCATGCAACTGTTTTTATGGGAACATTTTCTGGTTGTGATTAGTTTTTGGTGTCCCTGTTGAGATCTGGTCTGTCAGAAACCCTGCGTGATGGTCTGACCTCTGTCAGTCTGTAAGATACTGCCTGTACTCAAGTTCTCACACAAAACAAAAACACAGCAAAGTTCTAATACCAACAGCTGTGTAAGCAGTGTGTGTGAAAACCAAACACTAACTGTGCACGTGTGTGTTCTCTGTAAAGGACCAGGTGATGTATGAGCTGCTCCGACAGTCCCTCAGCAGATGACCCGAAAACTACAGACACCACCGAAGAAGAATCAGAAAACCTGTTTGTTTTTTAAATAAAAAGTTTGACTCAAACTCTACCATCTTTTTATTTTATTAAATGCACTGACGGGTAACTGTTGTAACACTGAGGCTGTGACTCTCTCAAATAACTTGAAAATGCAAAAATTAATAAATAAAAGTTCTGAAAATCAACTAGCAACATGTAACCCGTGTGGATGGGAGACATCCAGAACATAACCGAGCCCCCTCCATGTTCCGCTGAGGTTACAGTGTTCTAATGAAATCTCTCGTTAGTCCAAAGAACAACGTCTCAGAAACATTGTGGCTCGTCCACATGCATTTTGGTGGATTTCAGTCTGACTTTTATACGATTTGTTTCCAGCAGCGGCGTCCTCCTATGAGTCAGTGACAGATGGTTCGATGTGATTTCAGTTTGACAACAGTCTCATAGACCAGAGCTGTCTGTGGTTCATGTTCAGTATGATGCACATAATGATCTAAGGACTCCTCCCTCTTTAAAAAGGCTGAATGTCTGATGAAAAGCTTAACACGTCATTAGGGTCAAACTAATCAGTTTTACCCAGGCCTGTTTTATTCATTTAAAAACATTCTGTTAAAACTAAAATTAAGAATTATTTTTATATACATTTTTTTAAAATAACATTTTTGTCATTGGAGAACTTGGTTCTGATGAGGAAAAGACTGGATTATGTCAAACAGGCACTTTAATAACAAAGTGAATATAACAGAAGCAGCAACAGTGTTAAACAGAAAACCTTTGGCTACATGGGAAACTGCTGATGTGTCTGGTGACTAACACGAGCTGTGGGAGATAGTAGAATGTAGAACGTATGTGATTGTAGCTGTTCAGGATAAACTTCAGTTTACAAGTCGTCTCCACTCAGGTTTCATTAGCTTTATTGTCTTCAGTTAATCAGAGTTTACAATATTGAATAAAACCAAAAAACAAGCAGAACACCAAAAAAACGTGGGCAGGTTTCCTCTTAGAAACACAGCAGACTTTAGTAAATGTGTTTAACAGGAAACAGAACTGATGATACAGCCGAACGTTTTAACTGCTGGTGTGTTTTCTGTTAAAGAACAAAGTCTACACACATCAACTAAAGATTTACAGAAATATTTAGCTTTAAATTATGTTCCTAGTCTTGAGTTTATTTAACTCACAGTCACACAGATCAGATGAAATCCTGCTGATCAGCTTGTTTTCATGTTAATTTCAGGTGACTTTTGAACAGTTTTTGCATCCTGCTGACTTGCAACTTGCACCAGGTACTGCTGGGATCACACCTGATTACATGCATGTTAACCAGGACGGTCCTGAAGGGCTCAGAGTGGGTTTCAGTAACTTTATCTGCTTTCTGTCTGACTGAAAATTCACAAAAAGTGGTGCTTCATGACCATTTCTAAAATTTGCAAGTCCAATAAAAACTACATTTTTGCACCTACTTATGCGTATCAAAAGTGCATGCGTGAAAATAGTCTGGCATGTTTAGCCTTTATAAAAATAATTTTAAATGTTTCAAAATAAATCCAGTGGGGTCTTTGGGCTTCTCCTCATTCTGACACCAGAGAGGATTTTTTTAAATGTGGGGTTGTAACGTGTTTTGACATTAAGAGCAAACTCATCTAAAACAAGTCTAACTTCCAAAATTCCACTGTAGTCTGAGTAAATGATTATTTACTTTGGCTTAGATTTCAATCAACAACTTATCCACATTGTATTAAAACAGAAAGAAAAACAGTAAGAGTTCTACAGTTGTCAGCTGACCTACAGAACCTGACGTCCCACTTTATTTACAATTTGGTTTGATTCTAGAAGCATTTTAATCCTCGCTGCCACTGACTGGCTGCCGTCTCCTGCAGGCAGGACACTGACCACTCATCAGGACTTTACACAACCCTGTTAAAACAATGTGTATGATAACAAACAAAAGCCTCAGTTACAAACATTTATTTTCAGTTAAACGCCACACGGTTTGTCTGGACTGAACATCAAATTCCTTAAGATATTTTCCTTTTTTCTGTGCAGAAAGAAATACTTTCATAACCCCGCAGATGGCCCTAACCTGGATTCTACAAGCTAAACATTAGCAGAAATGGTTAATATTTTTAGAAAAGTGAGTGGTGTCACTATGAATACTGCAGCTTTGGTCCAAGAAGCTCTCAGTGAAGTTACTCTTGTTTCACTTCTCCTTTTAACTTCCTCTTGATCCGGGAGTACGGGCTCAGCGTGTCATCCATGATGAAGTCATACAGAACCCTGACCCAGGATGTGTACTGAGGCAGGTCATCATAATACTCTGCTGCTATTTTCTTCACCTGAAAAACAAAAGCAGTTTGACCATCATGGTTGTCAAACAACTTTCAAGCTCATCCATTTACACATTTCTTAGCTTAGGGCGTGCACTTGAATGCACCATGGAATGTAGATTTCAGACCGTCCCAGATGAAAGTGAAAGTTACACTTAAAGTATGTGCTGATGATGATTCATGTTGTTGGTCCAAAGTAGGTGGAGAAATCAACTTGACTCTGACTCTGGTGTCTGTGGAGTCAGGTTGAGTCCTGTCTCCAGAATCAGCTCGAATCCTGTCTCGGGAGTCATGTCAAGTTCTGTCTCCGGAGTCAATTCGAGTTCCGTCTCCAGAGTCGGGTCGAGTCCCGTCTCCAGTGTCAGACTGAGTCCCGTCTCCAGTGTCAGGTCGAGTCCCTTCTCTAGTGTCGGGTCGAGTCTCGTCTCCAGTGTCGGGTCGAGTCTCGTCTCCAGTGTCGGGTCGAGTCCCGTCTCCAGAGTCGGGTCGAGTCCCGTCTCCAGAGTCGGGGCGAGTCCCGTCTCTAGAGTCGGGTCGAGTCCCGTCTCCAGAGTCGGGGCGAGTCCCGTCTCCAGAGTTGGGTTGAGGTTGTAACAGTAAAAAACTGTGGTGGGAAGATGTTCCACTACAGACATGTCCAAACATGTCAGTCTAGGAATTTGTGGGACAAATGCAAAACCCTGACAGAGGTGCGTTTTCATTGTGGCTCAAACTTTTTTCTTCATATTTTAAACTTGTATGTGAATCTCTCTGAAAACCTGGATCAAACAACATTTGTCAACACAACCTTAACAAGCAACATTTAAGTCTTTATGTTAGAGACACTCATTTACAAAAATGTAAATAAGAAAGTACAAAAATAATCCCATACTGAGTATTTATCCATGTTTTAAATTATTAAACTAAATTTTACATACAAAACACTACAAATCAGAGTGTGTGTTGCAGTTCACTGTGAACACATGGACTGTTAGTGTATCTGGATCATTCAACATGTACTCACCATGGGCAGCCTTCGTCCTGGGATGCTAGGGAAGTCGTGGTGCTCATTGTGGTAACCCACATTGAAAGTGAGCAGGTTGAGGCAGCCGTAGTAGGAGTAGGTTTCATGGCCTTTGAGGAACATGTAGTGCTCAGCAATAAAGTGGCCAGAGATGGGATGTAAGCCCATTCCCAGCATGGAGCCAGCAAGCATGTAAACCACCGGCTTTGTCCCCCACATCCAGTACAGCAGGACATTAAAGATGACCTGTATGACCAGATTGGTCACTTCCAGCTGACTGATGGGTTTTGGGTTGATGCAGAGGGGGCGCACAGCATAGAACAATGGCTGCAAAATAATCCAGACAAACTTGCGGAATCGGGTGCAAAAGAACCAGCCTTCAAACTCAGTAGGGATGTCGACATCAATGCCATCTCCACCCAGGTAGCGGTGATGATCGAGGTGATAACGTTTGAAGAAGGCAGAATAAGGTAAGCCCACAGGCAGGTTAGCAAACATGGCAAAGTAGCGATTCCACAGGGCCTTGTTGTTTCCAAAGGCCGTATTGTGTGAGATCTCATGAATAGCCAGGGTCATTGAATGGTTGATGCAGCTCCCAAATGCATACGCCCAGAACAAAACCCATTTCCAGTCCAAGTCTTTAACTAAGTAGAAAGCTAAAAACTGTATCACCACCATCATGCAGACAATCCATTTCAGCCTCAGGTCAGGACCCATCAACGACTTGATTTCTGGGTATTTAGCTGTTGGAAAGACAAACACTTTGTTAAACTCACTGTAGCTTGTTGAGCTGGAAGGTGAAACGTGAATCATGCTGTTAATATATTATTGCACAAGGAAAACATTCCAAGAACGTCTAGAGTGTCCAAAGAACTAGAAATGAATACTAAGAACGTCCAGAACCGTCCCGGGACTTTCACATGATTCTGAATAATAACACATAATGTGCTTTTATGTCTGAACACTTAAAGATGTCTAACCCTCTTTTCTCACAGTGTAATCAACATTAGGTGAAAAACGGATCTCTAAGTTTCGACACAATGAGTCCAGTTAACTCAAGGTGTGGCGCACATCCTGTAGCCACGCACAATTAAAATGTCTGTTCCAGCATTCTCACTGCTCCTGTACAGCAACCTGAACCGAATTTAGTGATTTGTAAGAACACAAAACTTCATGAGAGCTCGATCCCGTTGGAAGGGCGTTAACTCATCACGTCGCTCGTTAGCAAAAAAACGGCGGAAATAGGACCGTTAGCTTTCGCAATAAGCAAAAGCCGCATGTTTTTACGCAAACTGCTTGTATGTTACATACACCGCGCAACTATGGGGCAAAACTTCAGTTACATATGAATAACGCGTCATTTGAAGTGAAACTTGCTAACGGAAAAGCTAGCTCACCCAGAATCTCTTTCCTCCTGTCTGCGTGCGGCTGGTCCGTGTACACCCATTCGTAATCCTCGCGAGGCACTCGGTTTCCCATTTTGTTATGTTTTGTTGTCAGTATCAGCTTATTTACACCGATAAGTATTTAAAAGGAAGGACGTTTCAGTCGGTAACCGTCCCTCTGCCAGGCTGCCCTCGCGCAAGCTGTAGCTCCTCCTCCGGGAAACTTCTGTCTGTGACGTCACACTGGAGTGCTGAAATAAGCGCGAGGCACATTCTGTTGTTTTCATTCTGTTTGTGGTGAATTCTCAAGTCTTAACAACAACAACTCTTACTTACATCGGAGTACTTGTTGATGAGGAAACCAAGAACATGACGTTTAGGTTATAATCATTGTCATGTTTGTACAAATGAACATGAGGTAATTTGAATTTCTTCTACAGTAGTTTTCAAAAAAATGAACATGACGATGAAACTCAAAAACGATTTGGCTTAAACAGAAGCTGATGTTCATGAAATGAGATACTACACATCAGTTAAATAATGAGTTAAACAACAGTTTAACACCTCTGTGTCATGTTTAAACGTTTACAAGCACAAATTCGAGTGGAGAAAATCAGAGTTTTCCGAATATCGGAATTAAATATTGACAATTAAATATTGATAATACTTTTTTTTATTGCTGCCTGCATTTTACAGATTTTAATGAGGTCCACTCTCCACCTGGAGCTCTCGGGTGTTTTTTCTCTTGACAGTTTTAAATAGGTTTATACTGAATGAATGTGTTTGATGCAGAGGAGCTGGTGAGACAAGCCCTGAAGGCCTTCATGAAGTCACAGCACTGTGGTGACAGAGTCCTTCATGTCTCTTCACTGTCACAGAAACCATATTTTAAATGGGTGTTTTTAACACAGGTGCAATAAATCTACCAATAAAGTGATATCTAATCCCAATCAGTTATTCCAGCTAAAATAAACCCTGAAGGAGATAATCTGTCTTTGTTCAGGTATGTTTAATGATTTAACGGTCAGAGCAATCTGATCATCCTGGTTGGGAAGTGACTGCAATATTCTGTTACATACGGTTACCACAGGTTATCAAACACAAACACCTGTTAGTTCCATCTGAAACATTCATTTTCATTCAGAGCTCAGTGAGACCAGAATGATTCTCCTAAACTGATTAGCCTTTAATCAATGTTTTACTTTTTACATCTCAATCTTCAATTTTTTTTATTTTCATTTGGATTTGGGTGCTGTGCTGATTGAGGGTCTTTTGCTTGATTCGTCACTTTTTTACCACTTGTTATGATGCGTAACCATGGCAACGAGAGACTTGTTTACAGGAAAAAGCAGTTAATGGACATTTCTAAGGCTTGAATAATCCTCAAATTGAAACTCTGGATCCCTGATGAGCTAAAAAGAAGACGTGGATGCAGAGCAGGAGCAAAGCAAAGAGAGAGAAAGAAGAAGTTTAAACCTTCACTTCCATCAGTCATATTGACAAATGTGAGAACTCGAACATGAAACTGCTGAAGACCCAGCCAGAGTATCAGGAATGCAGCATCATGTGTTTTACTGAGACATGGCTAAAGGAACATATCCCGGACTCCAGTGTGTCTCTGTCTGACTTTCAAACAATACGGGTAGACAGAGATTTGAAGAGGAGCGGCAAAAGAAAAGGAGTTTGTCAGCTGATCACATCTGCAGTCACCTGTTGGGGGCGGAGCATCAGACCAGGTGACATGAAGAGGTTGAACAGATTGATAAGGAGGACTGATTCTGTTCTGAGGACTGATCTGATGAGGTTGAAGGAGGATGAAGAACATGATGGAAAACCCTCATCATCCTCTTCAGAACACTGTAACTCAACAACAGAGTGTCTTCAGTCAGAAGATTCTTCAGATCCGCTGCAGCACAGACCGTTATAGGAGATCCTTCCCGTCCACAGCTAGAACCCTCTACAGGAGATCCTTCCTGTCTACAGCTAGAACCCTCTACAGGAGATCCTTCCTGTCCACAGCTAGAACCCTCTACAGGAGATCCTTCCTGTCCACAGCTAGAACCCTCTACAGGAGATCCTTCCTGCCCACGGCTAGAACCCTCTACAGGAGATCCTTCCCATCCACAGCTAGAACCCCCTACAGGAGATCCTTCCCGTCCACATCTAGAACCCTCTACAGGAGATCCTTCCTGTCCACGGCTAGAACCCTCTACAGGAGATCCTTCCTGCCCACGGCTAGAACCCTCTACAGGAGATCCTTCCTGTCCACAGCTAGAACCCGCTACAGGAGATCCTTTCCGTCCATGGCTAGAACCCTCTACGGGAGATCCTTCCCGTCCACGGCTAGAACCCTCTACAGGAGATCCTTCCTGTCCACAGCTAGAACCCCCTACGGGAGATCCTTCCTGTCCACAGCTAGAACCCTCTACAGGAGATCCTTCCTGCCCACGGCTAGAACCCTCTACAGGAGATCCTTCCTGTCCACAGCTAGAACCCCCTACGGGAGATCCTTCCTGTCCACAGCTAGAACCCACTACAGGAGATCCTTTCCGTCCACGGCTAGAACCCTCTGTGGGAGATCCTTCCTGTCCACAGCTAGAACCCCCTACAGGAGATCCTTCCCGTCCACATCTAGAACCCTCTACAGGAGATCTTTCTCGTCTACAGCTAGAATCCTCTACAGGAGATCCTTCCCGTCCACATCTAGAACCCTCTACAGGAGATCCTTCCTGTCCACAGCTAGAACCCTCTACAGGAGATCCTTCCTGCCCACGGCTAGAACCCTCTACAGGAGATCCTTCCTGTCCACAGCTAGAACCCCCTACGGGAGATCCTTCCTGTCCACAGCTAGAACCCACTACAGGAGATCCTTTCCGTCCACGGCTAGAACCCTCTGTGGGAGATCCTTCCTGTCCACAGCTAGAACCCCCTACAGGAGATCCTTCCCGTCCACATCTAGAACCCTCTACAGGAGATCTTTCTCGTCTACAGCTAGAATCCTCTACAAGAGATCCTTCCCGTCCACAGCTAGAACCCCCTACAGGAGATCCTTCCCGTCCACATCTAGAACCCTCTACAGGAGATCCTTCCTGTCCACAGCTAGAACCCTCTACAGGAGATCCTTCCTGTCCACAGCTAGAACCCTCTACAGGAGATCCTTCCTGTCCACATCTAGAACCCTCTACAGGAGATCCTTCCCGTCCACATCTAGAACCCTCTACAGGAGATCCTTCCTGTCCACAGCTAGAACCCTCTACAGGAGATCCTTCCTGTCCACAGCTAGAACCCTCTACAGGAGATCCTTCCTGCCCACGGCTAGAACCCACTACAGGAGATCCTTCCCATCCACAGCTAGAACCCCCTACAGGAGATCCTTCCCGTCCACATCTAGAACCCTCTACAAGAGATCCTTCCCGCCCACAATTAGAACCCTCTACAGGAGATCCTTCCTGTCCACAGCTAGAACCCTCGACAGGAGATCCTTCCTGTCCACAGCTAGAACCCTCGACAGGAGATCCTTCCTGTCTGCAGCTAGAACCCTCTACAGGAGATCCTTCCTGTCCACAGCTAGAACCCTCTACAGGAGATCCTTCCCGTCCACAGCTAGAACCCTCTACAATGACTCCCTAAAGAAGAACTGAGCTACAACAACACCTAATTTCCCCTCGGGGATTAATAAAGTAATTTTAATTTGATATACTTGAAATACTTTAATTAATCATTATCATTATTAATGAGAAGTATTGATTGAATTTGATTGTCTTGGCTTGGTGGCAGGGGTGTGTCTAGAAAATCTTTGTGGGGGGGGGGGGGGGCAGGTGGGGGCACAGATCTGTAAAAGGGTGGCACATCTAAATGGCCCATAACCTTAACAAAATTCTAGATTTTACAAAATTAGAGACTGTTTATGATAATGTAAGTGGCACCATAAATAAAATGAAGTGCAATGCCAATGGTTCATTTTTATTGATCATCTTTGATTAATGTAAAAGTATTGATTGATTTAGATTGTCTCAGCTTGGGGGGCACCTGGGGTGATCAGTGTAGTTGCAAGTGTGGCCTGTGCCCCCCTCTGGACACGCCCCTGTGGAGTTTTAGCCTTGAAGTCCTGCTCAAATATTCAGAACAAGTTCTGTTGGCTGATCTCCAACCAGCTGATATTAATGAAGCTACACACAGATAAACAGGTAAAAACCACATCAGTCAACATACAGACACACAGCTGAGATTTAATAGGTTGGATTTGTACGTTTGTAACAGTGATGTGTCAAACAAAAGCTCGTAGTTCGGCACAAATGAGCCAACTCAAAAAGTTTTTTGTTTACATACATAAAATAATTAACAATCTACAACTTTAAGTACATAAAGATTACAGTACAATTTATCTCAATAAGCCACTAGATCACATTGCCATGTTTTGCTGCCCAGTGTAACTATATTACATATAAGTGGATTAAAAGGTTCATGCCATGAGTTGTTGAAGTGATCCAAACAGAAATGCTTTAAAAATGCAGCCATGTAATGATTTCAAAGCTAAACTAGCAAAAAAAGGCAAAGAAAAGTTTGTACAGGAGGGCAAAAAAAATAATAATTTCACTGTCAGCTGTGGCGCTGACTGCCATTTTCAATATGTCCAAATCTGCTGTACTGTCACTGCAAGCCCGCGGCGCTTTCATCAAGCCGCCTGAGTTTTTCCTTCATCTTTTAATCTGTTGTTACAACAGTGACGTCACATGCAGGTGAAACACACCTGTTTCCTACAAACTGTTGGTCTGTGCAACCAGATGAAATCTGACTCAGATGCTTCTGTATGGAGACGGACGCAGATCTGGGAAAGAAAGCCAAACATTTTCTGTGGCGAGTCAGAAAATGGAGGTGTTTACATAATAATGAAAGTTCATTGGATTGTGTAAACATCCGACCGCCAGCTGAGCCGTGGATTCCGAGAGGTCCAGCTGACAGAACTTTGATAACCATTTGAATTTCTGCTGTTTTCTGACTTGAGCAACACAGAAAGAGTTTGTTCCATTAAAAACATAGAATCATTATTAGATTGCACAAACGGTCATAAAGCCCCCCCCCCACACACACACACGCTGGGTCTTGCTGGAACTTAGTCACGCTGCAGCATCATGAGTAACGGGAGGTTGATCTACCACTGATACGTCTCACTCTGCAGAGCTGATGTGAACAGTGTCATGTGACCTGTCACTGGGCTGCAGCTGTTGTTGACATACTGGGAAGGAAATCTGTTTCCAAAATGTTTGCGAAGGTTGACTTCCATACAAGTCACATGGCCTCGCAGCCGTGTTGCGTAAACTAACAAATTTTCAAGGTCGCCGCGTGTCTCAAACTTTCTCGAGTTTCTGCTACTTGTTTGCAATAAACACATGACCGCGTCTTTTATAAAAGTAATCACAGAAGATTCTTGCGTACTGATTCCAACTGAAAGTTCACGTCTTCCTGTGATTTTGTGCACGTAACATAAACAGCTGCAGCTCGTGACTTTAACGTGACCAACATGCCGAGCCGCCTGCGCGACTCGGCGTTAAATTCAAGACTCCAAAACGAGAGCGGCAAATGTGTGAAAAGGGCTGAAGACTTAATACTTCTCTCCAGTGGTGAAAGACGTCCTGTAAAGGACAAGTTCTTCAATTCATTTAATGCACAGAACCAAATCAACAAGTGGCTCCCCAGTCCTGGTCCTGGTCCTGGTCCTCCACCGGTCCAGATGCTTTTCTCTTCATCACACATGATGTATATTAAAGTGTTCATACCAGTCTGCAGCAGCAGGTAGAACCCTGCAGGACAAAGGGTTCCCGAGGAGTCTGGAGTCAGATCTAACAGATCCTCACAGCAACAGAACATGTGACATCATCACTGTAAACACAATGTAGTTTGAATCACTTCTGCAGACGTCGCTGTCCCGTCAAATCTGGATCAATAAGGAGCTTCAAATGAAAACTGTTAGTTCTGATTGGGGGGGTGGGGGGGGGGGGGGGGGGGGGGGGGGGGGGGGTGGTGGTACTGCATCTATAAGCGGTTGTATGTTGTTGTTTTAGTGCAATGTTTGGATGGTTTCGTAGAATTTGCTGTCAAGGATGAAAAACAAAACAACAGCGAGCTTCAGCAGTTCTTTACGTGGCGATGAACTTCTGACCCTGTGAAGTCCCGGCTGACGTTCCGGCTTCGGTGTTTCGTCTCATCCAGTCCTTACAGGAGGTGTTTGCATCCCGGCGCGAGTCAGACAGGTCACATGATGCGTGTTGGAGGGGTGAGAACAAACGTGGGGCGTCAGATAATGTGATCAGTCACAACTAAAACCTTGAACTTGAATTCCAGAGACTCATTTCCTGCTGCGGAGTCGTTTGGATTGTCGTGGAAGGTCTGAGCTCTTTCTGCTGCGCTTGAGCGACGGGCTGCCTTCACTCTCTAGTCCTCTGGGTGACGCTACCACCACAACGTCACTCGCCAACATAGCGGGAGACGTGCTAGCGACAGTGGAAGAGACGGCAGAGGAGCTGGACGTGGAGGGGATGGCTGCGGAGGGCCGGGATCCTCCCATGACGGCGGCGCTACTGTCCATGAGTTCACGGAGTTTGTGCTCCAGCTCGGCCAGACGGGCGTTCTGTTCGCCGATCACCTGACTCTGCTCCAGCAGCTTCTGCTCCTGGTCCTGCAGCTGCTTCTGTTGCTCCAGCTGCTTGACACGGATCTCTTGCATCTCTCGCCGCAACGCCGTCATCGACGCCCCGTTCACTTTCACCTGCTGCTGCACCTTGGTCATCTCAGAGCGCGAGGGCGTGTTCTTAGCCAGGAGGGACATGGTGGTCAGGGAGGTAGACGGACCTGCCACTGAGGACACAAAGAAGAGCCGTTCATTACATTTTCCTTTTCAAGGCAGATTCATGAAGCAGGATTTTAAAAACAGACCTGGGGCGGAGCCAATGAGGCGTCCAGACAAGTCCGTCCCGGGCAGCTTCTTCTTCAAAATGGGGACAATCTTTTCATCAAAGTACTCCATGGCCATGGAGGAGATATCCCTCAACTCCTGGAGAACCTCGTGAGCTCGCTGTGGGGCTCGGGTGGAGTTCACGTAGCGCAACACGCGGTAAATCTCATCTATCACCTGAAAGGACACAAAAGACGTAAACAAACTGTCTAATAGGACGAGTGTTTTGTGAGTTTGATGTGATTAAATGATCTACTTGGGGATAAATGTTAAGCCTCTAGCGAGGCGCTGCAGCCGGTCTTGTGTCTACATGTTACTGTTTTGCAGTCCAGGAGGAAGTTGTTACACAAACCTTTCCAGGAATAAAGCAGCAGAGGTTTGAGTCGACATATTTCATGAAGGTCATGTTGAGCAGAGAAAGGCGTGTCTCTACAGCAGCCAGGATGTCTGCGTGACGAGCCAGCGAGTGGTTTCTCCTCTCAGACTCCCGCCTAGACACCAGAACAAACTTGTTAATATTTATTTGGATTATCCCAGACTAGTAAATCCTATTTCTACTCTGGCGTTTCATAAAGTGTCTCTCAGATTAAACAGAGACAAATAAGGTCTCTTCTATTTGAGAGGCATCATGTGACCTTGAGGACTGAGTTTGGAGCTGATGAACATGATGTCAATTTTATTTATAGAGCACATTTTAAAACCTAAGATTTTCCAAAAAATACAATCAAACATCCAATAGTAAAAGAAAATAAGTAAAAACACAGTTTTAAAGAAGGAAAGAATAAAAACCTAAAAAGCATATCTAACGTAGGGGACGAGGGACAGAAAAGGAGACTGTTTCCAGGCTGAACCTGTAACTGTAGACTATTCCATAATTTAGGGGCAGCCACACAAAACGCTCTGTCACCTCTGGACTTCAACCTTGATGGTGGAACTGACAGGAGATGTTCTGAAGAGGATCTCAAAGTTCTTATGAGGGTGTGAGGTTTTAGGAGCTCTGTCAGGTACGAAGGGACCAAACCTTTGCTTTAAACCCGTGCTTTAAAACTAGGAGTGTAACGGTACGCAAAAATCACGGTTCGGTATGTATCTCGGTTTTGAGTTCACGGTTTAATTCATTTTCGGTACAGTAAGTGGAAAAAAAAAAAAAACTGCTTTTTTTTAAAAAAATTTTGAACTTTTGCTTGTTTACGTCAGTCATGACGTCTGCTGGAGCAAAAAAAAAACCTCACGCGGGAGTCCGGTGCTGACAACAAACTTCCAGTCCGCCACTGAAGATGTTCCGCGCGCAAAACAAACCTGTTAACTAGCTGTAATCGGATCAGTGAACATCCGTATCGTACCAACAGTCCAGTACTGAAACGGTTCGTATGAATGCTTGTTCTGTTACACCCCTCTGCTCATGTATTTACTTCAATGTGTTTGTGCAGTTCCGCTGTGCGTCACGCAATACAGCGTCCGTGCGGAATCTCGCCTGGAAACTTTCTTCCGCTGCGCTTAATATCGCACTAAAAATAAATGTATGAAAAAAAAATGAACCGAAACGATACGCAAGTAGACCGAATCGAACGATTCAACATATTCCCGTGAACCGTTACACCCCTATTTAAAACACAGCAATAACATTTTAAATTGGATCCTGTAAGAAACAGGAAGCCAACGAAGATCCTGAAGAACGGGAGTGATATGATCCTGACGTCTCCTTCCCGACAACAAGCGGGCAGCTGCTTTCTGAGCGACCTGGAGGTGATGGATGGATGGATGCCTGTTTCAGACCATAATAAAGTGATTTACAGTAGTCCAGTCTTGACATTATAAGTAGATGGACAACTTTTTCAAAGTCTTTTTTAGGCAGATAAAGCTTGACTTTACTGAGTAGTCTTAAATTGAAAAACACACTCTGGACAACTGTACTGATTTATTTCTCAAGCTTAAAGCAGTCGTCTAAAAATAAACCCAAATTTCTTGCCTGAGAAACGCGAAAGGATTCCAGTCCACCAATTACACAGTTTACTCCATGAAGCAGTCCAGCGTCACCAAAAACAACAATTTCTGATTTTTTCTCATTTAAGGTAAGCATGTTTAATTGGAGCCAATTTTTAACATCCCTAAGACAGTTTAATAATTTGTCAAAAGATGGCCCTCGGGATTCCAGAGGGACATAGATCTGCACATCGTCTGCAAAAAAATGGTAGGAAACGCAGTGCTTTTGAAAGATGGTGCCAAGAGGTAACATATACAGTGAAGACAGAAGTGGAGCCAGAACTGAGTCATGAAACTGAACCTTCATGTAAGATCCTCCAGCCTTCACTGACTACAGACCAAAACGCCAACGTAAATAATGCAGAATGCACAAGGTTTCTGTTTTTAGAAACACGCTGAGCAGAAGACCCGATAAGTCCCAGGAGGATTTAGTAAAGAACAACTAACTGTGTCCAACCCTAAAAGTCTCACCGAGCATCAGAAGTGTAAACACACTGAACCTCAAGGTGTTGCACAACATTCTGAAAATATCCTGATTGGGCCTGTGGGGGTGTGACGCCTACCTGGGCAGCTGGGCTCTGACCTGCCTCTGGCACAGGCTGTGGTACCTCTCCACCTTCAGGAAGCCCTGGTTCAGGACACGCTGACAGATTATGTCCATACGCTTACACACCTGCAGAAGACAGGACAGAGACAAAACGTGAACCTTCTCCAGCTCATCTACGTGGGGAGGGAAAAGGGCAGCGCATCTTTTTTGTAGATATGAGTGTCCCACAGTAAAAAGGTTTTAGAAAGGATGCAGAAACCAAACATCTCTCAGGGGGACTCTGGAAGTCTTGTTTCAAATATCACTTCCTTTTTCCAAACAAAAACTTGTCAAAAAAATATCAGATTTCTTTTGAAGATCAGAAACCAGAAGCGTTTACATGGAATACAGAAACAGATATCTAAGATTAATGAGCGTGCACGATTGCACTCAGACATATTATTCTTACTAAAGTCTCAAATTACACAAAAAGCTAGAAAAGATCATCATCATCGACTCTTTATTTCCAGATATTATTTCACTGCAGTTTGGATTTTTTACACAGAGTTGGGGTTCCATTTTCCTCCCGTCGCTCCTTCTCAGAATATCCATCATCAAAAAGAAGAAAAACTAATGATCTGATCATAGAAATAAGAAGAAACCAACCAACAGGTTCTGCAACATTCTGTTTCCTACAAAGACAATAATTATTTCAGCCTGTCTGTTTTTTTCTTAAATGCAGATAAAAACTGGGACAGGTCTGGTGAGAGAGTGACCCACAAAAACAGGAACAGAATCCAATAAAGCAGGAACGTGCAGTAACCAGATCCAAACCTTCAGTGTGATCTACACAACACGGTGTTCCAGTTCGTGTCCAGATCTCAAGCACGGAACCTGGACTATAAAGAGTTCAGCTCAGATATTCAGGAGGAACCTGTCTGCAGACACACTGAGTCTGCTGATGAGATCTGACTACTTCAGACTGAACATGAGGTTTCTGCTCTGCTGAGCATCATAGCAACCAACGTATTCACGGGGAGAGCTACAAGGATGGATAAGCTGAGAGTGAACCCAAAGATCAGCTGGGAGTGGACCCAAAGATCAGCTGGGAGCAGATCAGCTGAGAGTGGACCCAATATAGACACACTGCTGCTGCAGCTGCAGAATTTATCAGACCTACGGATCTGCTCCCAGCTGATCTTTGGGTTCACTCTCAGCTGATCCATGGGTCACTCCCAGCTGATCTGCTATCAGCTGATCCATTTGTCTGCTTACTACTGATCCATGGGTCCACTCCCAGTTAATACGCTCCCAGCTGATCTTATGTGTGACGCGATTATCAGTCCGTATGTCCTACGAGTTACACAGCAAAGTAAACACCGCAACGCAAATTCAGAGAACCTGAACTCCAGCTAACCGGCCTCTATCACCACATTAGAACCGGGTGTTACATCGTCAGCATCTGGTTCTGCACCCTGCCGTGTTCTCTTACCGAGCGCAGCAGGCTGATCTCATCGTAGGACAGAAAGTTGAGAATATTTTCGATCGCCACGATGGGTAGACCCAACAGAGGGTTGTTCTGGTGCGGCTGATCCGGCAGGGGTGTGGGCTGTCTCAATGACACCGAGTCTGGATCCAACGATCCAACACATCCATCAACTCTTTCCACGACGGCCGCCATCTTCTTCAGCTAAATGAGAACGGAAGTGACGTCTCTAAGGGGCATGCGTACCATTTTTAACGTAGAGATACCAAAAATATTTTATTTTTCAGAAAAACGCAATACGTTGGTAAAACGTTATCAATATAGGTGATGTTTTTACTGGAAAATATCTGTAAAAACTGACCAAAACAGATAAATAATTGTCAACAAACTTCGTTATTTTCTTTTCTGTATTACGAGCCACACAAATGTAAGTTATACACAAATTTATTAGTTTAACATGACTCTTAAAAACATATAAATCATTAAATTTGTTGTCAGATTTATCTTCCATTCTCCAGTCCACGAGATGGCGGTAACGCACCTGGACGCTGGTGTCTAACCGCCATTTTGGCTCCAAAGAAAGAAAACTGGAACGATGGTATAGAAATAAAATATATAGATATGGTGTTGACAAACTGCTGTGGTACTATCATATATGCTGATTAATGAATAAAAACGTAAAAATAACAGCTATCGCTATCGCCTACTGTATACAGATATGTCCCTTTTAGAGATGAAAAGTTTATTTTAACAAAAAATTTACGAGCTTTCCTCCTCAATATGGCGCCATCGTTCACGTAGCAGAACCTGAAATGTTGCGTCTACGTGCTAGATGTCTGACGCTCACAAGCAAAATGGCAGCAGCCATGAATAACGTGGAGGAAATTCGAAGTCGAGTAATTTTGGGGGAATTTGGTGTAAAGAATGTAAGTGTATCTGAGAGCAATCCTCAGAATTAAAGCATCTGTTGTGGGTTTTTGAGCTGCTGCGCTCTGCCTCAGATTTAAGAACTGCCGAGTGAGTTTGTGATGAGTGCGTCCCTGTGCGGCTTCCGTCAGTTTGAGTCCATCTCTCGTTTTATTTGTTATGTTTGTAAATTATTAGAACTACTCAGTTTGAAGGGGCAGCAATGACTCAGATGAAGTTAATAATACTTAAATATAGTGTATTTCCTTTAGTTTATGTTTACCTTCTTACCTGTTCCTGCATTTCTGCCTCTCACTTTCTTTGTGACGTTAAATTCATGTTAAAACTCGGAGGTCTCAGGGTCTCTACTTGAAATGTGTTTTTTAATTTTATTTTTATTTACAACGGGATATCGGTTGTCAGAATTGTCCATTTTTAATTGAAACTGCGCGTGTAATAAACCCGCAGTGGAACACAGATGGATGGCATATTTAATTAATCAATTATGGATCGGAATCTGTTATTTGCATAATATAGATAATTTATCTTGAGTGGAGTTGAGCAGATAATGAACTAAGAATAACAAACATGACTAAAACATTTGTGCAATAGTGCTGTAAAAACTACAAGGTGTAAAGAAGTCATGGGGAATGATGGGGTGGTTGGGATATGATTGTTTACATATACAGAGTTCTGTAGGGTTTTATTCAATAGGCAGTAGCAGAGGGAAAGAAACTGTTCCTGTGGCAGGAGGTCCTGGTTCTGATGGCCTGGAGGAGATTCTTCCAGAGGGGAGAGTCTGAAAGATTTTATGTCCAGGATGAGCCACAATCTGTCTTGCAGGCTTCAGAGCCCGGGAAGTGTACAGGTCCTGGAGGGAAGGAAGATTTCAGCCAGTCACCTTCTCAGCAGAGCAGATGATACGCTGCAGTTGGTCCTTGTCCTCGGCTGAAGCTGCAGTGAACCAGATGGTGATGGAGGAGATGAGGATGGACTCGATGATGGAGGTGTAGAAATGCACCATCATCGATGTTGAGAGGTTGAACTTCCTCCGTTGTTGCAGGAAGTTCATCCTCTGGTGAGAGAGATGATGTTCATCTCTCACTTGAGGTGCTGAGAGAAACAAACTCCGGGTCAGAAATGTGACAGACTGAGTGACGCAAAAACATTTTTTTTAGTAAAAACCTCCTGCACAAATCAACTTGCTGCAAATCAGAGGATCCACTCTCTCTGAAGACCAGTTCAGTTAATCGAGTTAATCTTTTTCAGGTTCACACAACTGATTTTCCTGGAAACTACCCTGGTTTTGATGACTCTTGGGACATGCAGAGATTTCAGAAGGTGAGATGTGTCACTTTGCTTTTTGGTTTTAGTAGTTTTGAAGGTATTTTTTAATGACACAAAGGAGAAGTTCTGCTAATCAGCCTGTGCACTTTGCAACAAATCCATCATTTGGAATGTAAAAATATTAAATCCATTGTCTCTGTTAAATGAGCATGAATTGAAATGAGATGATTGAGGTTCTGCATGTTGAAATCAGGATCGCTGTATCAGGGAAACATCTAAAACCTGCAGGTCAGCAGTTCTCTGTGCCTGGAAGAGAGAAACAAGACTGAAGCAGCTTTATAGAGTCCAACACTTCTACAGCATCATTTAATACATTCAAAGAAGAAGTAATAGACCTCTGCTGTTTGTGGAAGTCAGACTGAAGAGGCCATAATGCCTCGCAGGATGTTTTCTAATGAACTTGGCTAAATGCATCGTTTTGTAAAAAGCTGATTGTTGTTTAGTGTCACTGACTTCATCTACAGCCGTATGTCAGCTGTTTAATTCAATGTGATTCTAGTTTAAAACTAATTCTTTACTCATGTTTAAAGTAAACAGGACAAGATGTTTATGTGGCAGTGCTGTTCCCAAAGTAACCAAATCATCTAAATGATTGTATTTGACTTGGGGAAACCTTAAAAAAACTATTTCTTTAATACTGAACATTCTGGTTCCGGTTCTGGTTCTGGTGTATGTTTTAACCTTCACAGCTTCTGGTAATAAGAATGTTTCCAAAAACAAACTTTTCCTTTAAGGTTGATGTCATGTGGGTTCAGTGTGCTCAGAGTTGATTCTGTTGAAAATCTTTAAAAAAATAATTAAAAACAGCAGATCAGATATTAGCTTCGGTAACGGGGTCTCCAGCCCTGGTCCTGGTTAGATGTTTCCATACTTATTTTTTCTACCTGTCCTGATGTATTTGGCAAACAGAATTGTGGGTCTGGGGGCCTTTTTATGTCAGGACAGATTTATTCTTACAACAGTTAGAGTTCTGTTGTATGGTGCGCTTTATTTCTATGGCGCGACTGACCGTATCTGGTTCCGGAGGCGGAGTGGACAGGCAGAGAGACAAAGACACTCAAATGACAACATTAAGACAGAAGGGGTGGGGGGGGGGGGGGGGGGNGGGGAGAAGACAACAAAAACAGACCAAATACATTTATCAATATTGTTCATACTCATAAAAATATGTCACTCTAAAGGTTTTTATACTAAAGTACCCAATTATACACAGATTTGTTTGCTCATGCGTATGCGTGCATGTGTTTATGTAGATGTACATGTGTTAAGTGTCTGTGTGCTTGTGTGTGTTGTAGTGTATGTGTGGGGGCTCTGCATGTATCAGTGTGTCTATCATGCCCATTTGCATGTCCATGTTTATTTGTAAATATACACATACGAGTGTTTGTATGCGAGCATGCGTGGTGTGTTTATGTTTATGTATATTTATCATGTGGAATGACTGAACAGAAAGGGTACAGTGTAGCTAGAGTGTGGTTTTCACCACCCACCACCCCAGCCCTGAGGGCGCCAGAGTGCTTCAGATCCAGGCGCCAGGGAGCACAGCAGCCCCAAGTGGACCAGCGACCACAGGCAGGAACAGAAGGCAGCCACAGGTCCAACGCAGAGGGAAGGCCCAGGAGAGTGGAGCGGCCCCAGCAGGAGGACGAGATGTTTCCGTACTTTAACACACCTTGATCAGGTTGTTATCAGGCTTCTACAGGACCTGCTGATATGCAGAATATTTGAATCAGGTGTGTTGAAGCAGGGAAACATCTAAACCATACAGGATAGTGGCACTCGAGTCCTTGACCTGGACACCCCTGGTTCAGATGAAGAGATTTTATTTCTAGTCCTCTTCAAGGCAGTTTGAGATGTGCACTGTTAAAGTCAGAGATCGAACCACAAGCCTTATGATTGTGGATAAAAACCTCCAAAATAGTCTTTCTCATTATCACCCGACATTTAAAGGTGTAAGACGAGCAAAAAATATTTATTTTTATCTGTGTGCGTGTATGTGCGCGCGTGCACAGCGTGTGTATGTGTGAAAAAGTGTACTTGGTTTTTGTTACCTACTTAAAGGAGTCATAACCTGTTACTACTACTATAATAGTTGTCCAGGCCATAAAAAAATTGAGTGGAAAAAAAAAAGAAAACGTCCAGTTTCTGACTCTATTTTATAAATATAATATTGTCTCGTGAGAATATTTGGGATATTTTGGCAGTAGTGGATGGTCTTTATAATAATGCAAATCTGGGACACATTGATTGGTTGCAGGAAGGAGGGGGGGGTTGACACCGTAGGCTCAGAGTATTACCAACATGGCGTCCACCGTCCCACTATGATTATACAATAGATTAATAACGCCACAGCCTTATTGTTTGAATTGCAGGCAAGTTTCTGATTGTTGAAATGGTGCTTCTTCCCAAATGGAGCTTCAACGCCATCTTCGCGTGATAATGTCCCAAATTAGCGAAGCATTCTGGCTTAAAATGTTTAGCACAGACACCAAGACCAGTGGGGAGGGTTGCAGGAACAGCCTCTTTAAAAATGAATTTAATCTACTGGTCCCTCGTAGATTGGTCTGATGTTGGGAGACCAAAAACATTTGCTTGTTGATGTTAGCAGTCAACAACAGAACAACTCAAATGTGCTCCTCGTTTCTTCCTTTATCTTTACTCCAAATACAGATTCAGTAATGGGTGCGCTGGACTGAATAAGAAGGGGAGAGAGAAGGGCTCGCAGCAGCATTAGTCTTCTGTGTCCATATATGGTATATGTCAAGACAGGGGAGAAATTACGATCTTGTGTGTGAGTGCGCATGCACATGGGGTGCACGTGGGTTGAAGACGCCAGCGGTGAATAAATGGACCACTTTTAATAATCAGTTTCCAGCCAGTGTAAAATCATTAGAAAACCATAATAAACGTCTTGAAAAACGTTTGGAAAAGTGAAAGTTTCAGGTTATAACTCCTTTAAGGCCGTGTCTGGTGTAACCAATAACCTTGTCGGGTCTATTAGGTCTTACAGAGAAAACATTTTGGACTTGGGGTTGGATTTAAGACTAAAGATCGGGATTCTGTTTGGGACTAAAGGTCTGGCTTAGATTTGGGACTAAGGGTCGAGGTTATGTTTGGGACTAAGGGTCGGGGTTATGTTTGGGATTGAGGTTTGGGATTATGTTCGGGACTAAGGGTCGGGGTTATGTTCGGGACTAAGGGTCGGGGTTATGTTCGGGACTGAGGGTCGGGGTTATGTTCGGGACTGAGGGTCGGGGTTATGTTTGGGACTGAGGGTCGGGGTTATGTTTGGGATTGAGGTTTGGGATTATGTTCGGGACTAAGGGTCGGGGTTATGTTCGGGACTGAGGGTCGGGGTTATGTTTGGGACTGAGGGTCGGGGTTATGTTTGGGACTGAGGGTCGGGGTTATGTTCGGGACTAAGGGTCGGGGTTATGTTCGGGACTGAGGGTCGGGGTTATGTTTGGGACTGAGGGTCGGGGTTATGTTTGGGATTGAGGTTTGGGATTATGTTCGGGACTAAGGGTCGGGGTTATGTTCGGGACTGAGGGTCGGGGTTATGTTTGGGACTAAGGGTCGGGGTTATGTTTGGGACTGAGGGTCGGGGTTATGTTTGGGACTGAGGGTCGGGGTTATGTTTGGGATTGAGGTTTGGGATTATGTTCGGGACTAAGGGTCGGGGTTATGTTCGGGACTGAGGGTCGGGGTTATGTTCGGGACTAAGGGTCGGGGTTATGTTCGGGACTAAGGGTCGGGGTTATGTTCGGGACTAAGGGTCGGGGTTATGTTTGGGACTAAGGGACGGGGTTATGTTTGGGACTGAGGGACGGAGTTATGTTTGGGACTAATGGTCAGGGTTAGATTTGGGACTAAAGGGTATGGGTTAGGCTACAGGAAAGGCTACCGATATGGATTTTTTGATTCCGATATAAAGACTTTAGAGCAGGCCGATAGCCGATAAATCCATCCACCAGAAAAAAATGTCAAAAATATTACTGAAAACTAAAACACTGCATTCTAAGCTCATTCTTAAGCTCATATCTACCTGTTAGACACCATGAACTATCTGAATTATTCACTGATTCCAAAAAATGTAAATAATAGACAAGTTTATCTATTTTATGAACATTTATTTACATTTTTAACTGGGTGTTCTCATTAATGGAGATGCAGAAACACATATATGACAAAAATAAATCAATAAAAAATATCGGCAATTTTTTACCGATAGCTGATATCACCCTGGACCCCCATATCGGCCGATATATTGGTCGGGCCCTATTCACAACACATACTAAGTACTAACAGAATGCAGAAGATCTGGTTTCACATGACCCTATTGTTTCTCAATAGAAGATCTTAGTTTGAAACTCTGGCAGGAAGTTGTTGAGATTTTAATTACTATTTGTTGTGATTGATTTACAGAACTTCAGGATTGATGTGGTTCATCTAGAGGAAAGCAGCATTGAGTTCGACATGGTGGGGATTGACGCCTCCATCGCCAACGCCTTCAGAAGGATCTTACTAGCAGAGGTGACATTCCTGTGTCTAGAATCCAGACCAGGATGGTTCTGTTCTAGAGTCCTAGTGTGTTTGATAAATGATAAATAAACATCTCATTTACGTTCAGGTTGTTTTTTTTTTTAACACATATTCTGAAAGATTTGTTGTATTTGTCTCGTAGGTGCCCACCATGGCTATAGAGAAAGTGTTTATTTATAACAACACATCTATCGTCCAAGACGAAGTCCTGGCCCACAGGTTGGGCCTGGTCCCCATCAAAGCTGACCCCCGTCTGTTTGAGTTCAAGAACACAGGTAGAACACAGGTGGCTCCTGACCACACTGCCAGTTTTTCTTCACGTCTCAGATTATGTGATAAGTTTTGGTTTGCTCATGTCAGCGGCTTCATATGACGGTCAGTGGAGTTTCAGGTGTGTTTAACTCTTCTTGGTGGTGAAGTCCAGTGTTCTGTCTCTGTAAGCTCCAGGTGACGAGGCTACAGAGGAGGAAGGTTCAGAAATAGACACAATTCAACTCCATCTGAAGATTAAATGCAGCAAAAATCCCAGAGCCAGTAAAGACTCATCTGACCCACGGGAGCTGTATCTGAACCACATGGGTAGGTTCTGGGTAACAGTGAATACAGAACGGGCCGGATGTTCTGCAACAAGCACAACTTAAAGAACTGAAATGTTCCTATTGTTTAATTCTGTTTAAGTCGATGTTCTCAGGACTGTTTCATACCTTTATATTGTGCATGAAACTGAAGTCCTCGGATCTGTTTAGAGGAGGGATTTTAGTTTTGTTTGTTTAATGTGTCTTAACAGAGAGGGAAAACCTGACAAGAAATAACATTTCAATTTTATCTTAAAGAGACCCTTCCATTAAAAACATTTTTTCTGAGGTTTCTGTTGAATATTTTAGCTCCACAGGTGTTCTTACCTTTATAGTGGGTGTGAAAACAGGTCAACAACTTCTCTTTCAGTTTTAATCTCTCAAACTACGCAGGTGGTGATAACACCCGAGTTCTCCTGAGTCCGAAAGGCCTGTATCTGTTTCATCACAACTCCTTTGTTCGTTAGTATTCGGCAAGTCCCGCAGTTGAAACCACGCCTAGCATGCTGCTGGCTAAAAACTGTTAGCATAAACACGTATCAAACAGGAAGAGACTGTCTGCAGTTGCCATGTGCAGCAGGGCAGGAAACAGTATATACCATGCTCTCATAGGCTAGTTTGTTAGCCAATCAGAGTCCAGCAAATTCGAATAATGAACATTAATGAGTTGCAGGCCCGAAGCCTGACGGAAGCAGCCGAATCTTAACGCAGGTAGATTGAAAGGTCTGTTAATCAGTGTTTCTTAACATTTTTTAGTTACAAAATTTTTCATATTACCAAGTCCTGAAATTTGTATGAAATGGCCTCTTTAAGGCATTTAGTAACAAATAAAAGCAAAAATAACAAAAGATAGTCAGTTTCAACTGCCACAAACAAATGTCCTGAAGATTGTTTGGTGAAAACCAGTTAAAATTTCAACCAGAAAATTTTGTTCCTTTTAAACAAAAAAAGAAAAATTGATTTAGACATTTGCATGAATCTGTTTGATGGTAAATTTAATAACTTATATAATCTGCTCTTCTTCTGCACTTTTATAACAGTTTCAGCAGGAACATTTAAAATAAGTTAACTGTATTTTTTTGTTACAGTTTTTCATGTTCTGACATTTTCTCTCCATCCCGTGTTTTCTTGTATTAGTTTATTCCAGAGACATAAAGTGGATTCCCATTGGAAACCAAGCAGACGTGTTTGCAGACTCCTGCATCCGGCCCGTGCACGATGACATACTGATCGCTCAGTTACGACCAGGACAGGAGCTGGACATCATCATGCACTGTGTCAAAGGAATCGGTAAGAAATAATATCTGTAGAGAAGAAGGAGACGAGAACACGCTGAAACACTAGAACCTTTTTATTCCAACACTAACTGCCTGAGTGTCTGTGAAATGGAAAACAAGCTCCTGTTCCTGGTGGAATAATGAGATAAAAGAAGGACATACAGTTTAGAGTTTGTTGTTTGGAAGAAAAGGCTCAGAATTTAGAATTTTTTTTAGAATTAATTTGATTATTTTGATTAAATTCGACCACAATTAAAAAAAAAACATGAAACATTACTAATCAAAAAAAGGCATTAGCGGAAGCATATGTTTATTTTGCCATACTTTAAAGATAACATAAATTAGCAGACTAGAGTTACATTACATTTCTTGATAAATTAAACAAAAATACAATATTATTATATTAAATATATTATAACAATAAAAACAGAAAAACCAACCAAACAAAAAAACTTATACAAATAATTCTTTTTAATGGGTTAATACATAAAGTTAAATGGTAATCTAACCAAACATTAAGGATTCAACTTGATTTTGCTCAGTCATTCAGTATTTTTGTACTTTTCTTGTACTTTCTTTTTAAACAAATTCTTAAATGAGGAAAATGTTCTGCACCTTTTTAATTCATTGTCATAGTTATTCCAAAATTTTACACCTATAAAAGAAACACACCGAAAAATAAACAGAATAATAAAATGATCTAATGAAAGTACCTCATGCAAGAGATTCAGATACAGAGAAATATTAGATTTCATCAGGTTTCAGATCTGTTTTGTTTTCAGGTAAGGACCATGCAAAGTTTTCTCCTGTGGCGACAGCGAGTTATCGCCTCCTCCCAGAGATCACATTACTGGAACCGGTGGAAGGAGAAAAGGCTGAGCGCCTCAAACGCTGTTTCTCACGAGGAGTTATAGACCTGGAAGATGTTCGTGGTAAGACTGGAGCAATGTTCTGATCTTACATGGTTTTTAACTCATTCAGTGCCAATTTCAGATTTCAATCAGTACCAGAGATATTGAGCATTTTTACTGATTTTTGAAGGCTCACAGAATATTTTGTCCTATGACTAGATGAATTCTGAAACCACCATCAGAAAGATTAGTCTTTCTTCTTTTCAGCAGCAAAAACAAATTTGTTTCTACCCTTTTCTGTTATTTAGTAATCTGCAGTACCAAAATAGCAACTTTCATCAAAATCCACCTGTTTCAGGACTAAAAGCTGAGATAAAGAGGTTTTTTAAGCAGATCAGTGACTTTGATGTAAAGACCGAAGCCTGGTCCCCATGAGGGGGACTCCCCTTTTTAGGGTTGGGGGTTAGGTTTATAGGTATGGTGTGAATAGAGTTTTAGTTAGTCTTAGGGTTAGTTATAGATCAGTAATGGTTAAGGTTAGGAAAAGGGTTTGGGTTAGGTATAAATCTAGTTACTAAAATCAATGGAAGTCAATGGACGGTCCCCATAAAGATAGCAAAACAAACGTGTGTGCGAGAGAGAGTGAGCGAGTTAGTCAACCCCTCCCCGGGGCAATCGATCAACACTTACCGTGTGTTTTATGCGGTGAATCGTTCTTTATTTTGGTCTCTGCTGCCTGCAGAAGATCCTAACGGGAGATACTGGTCGGATAAATCCGGTTTCAGGTTCACTAGAATCACTAGAAGAACCGTCACGTCGGGCTGAAGACATGATGAGCATGACATGAGGAGCTGGACTGCGCAGCATTTGGCACAATACTCGGTCCTGGTAGACCCGACCGTCGCGCTGGAGGGATTTTATTCATGTAATAAACTCCACCACCTTCTCAATTCCATCATTTCTATACTTTTTTGGAGTAACTTTGAGCAAAGTATCACTTTGCAGCCGCTTCACAGACTCTGAACCTGCCTTCCGTATTCACCGTCTGTCTCGTTCTGAGTGCCTGGCTCCTCCCCCGCTCCACATGGCGTCATTACAGGGTAAATAAGGGTGATCTCACCCAGGGAAGTGCACCACTGCCCCCTCCTGGATCATATGACTAAATACAACCTGTCATGAGTTCAAATTCAGCGAGCAGCTGCCCCAGAATGCTTTGCGGGATTTCAGCCAATAAAAGCTGTAGAGACGTCAAGACGTCTAAGGCACTGAATGAGTTACAACTAAGTCTACAGTATGTCTCGAATGTTTAACATTAAAATTTATTCAAGGTCTTTTGTGTTTTATCAGGGAAAAAGGTCGCCAAGGTGGTTAACAGTCGACTCGATACTTGCAGCCGAGAAGTTCTCCGACACGCTGATCTAAAGAATGTGGTGAAGCTCGGAAGAGTGCGAGACCATTTTATCTGTAAGTTGATTCAAACTGCTTCTCATGTGCTCTGTCTGTACAAACATCCAGACTGCCAGACTCACATCTCTCAGGTCCAACACCCAGAACAATCCTGAGACAGGAAGAATTCTGGGAGATGCTGGTAATTTCCTTCTTGCAGAGAGTAAAATATGTGTAATAGATGTTATGTCTGTGACATAATTGGACATCTTTCTCAGTCATGAGTGATTAAAAGATGATTTCAGTACCAGAATTAAAACAAAGATGATGAAAATTCTGCAAAAAAAATCAGTAAAAAAAGAAAGACATGACTTTTACATTTTGCTTTAAAGTGTAAAGTATAAACTTTCTACCAACGTGAGCCAAACAGCTTCTACATCTTTGGGAGAAAAACAAACAAACTGTTGGAGATTTTTCTTCACTAATTATTAGACTGTCAGCTGTTAGTCATATAAAAAGTGAAAGGAACTGCGAGTAACAGAAACTCTCAGTCATGAAGTTGTTGGTTTAATATAGAGTTGACCGTTAGCAGCTGGAACAGCTTCTGCTCCTCTGGGAACGTTCTCCACTCTGATGTTGGACAAGAACATCTGGCTCACAGTCTCTGTTCTAATTAATCTAAAAGGTGTTCTTTGGGATTGAGGTCTGGACTCTGCCAGTCGAGTTACTCAGCACTAATCTGGCTCGTCCAGGTCTTTATGGACCCGCTTTGTGTTCTGGTGTCAGGTCAGTAAAGGAACATCACCAAACTCCTCCCACAAAGTTGGAGCAAGAAATTGTCCAGAATGTCTCTTGATGTGCTGAAGCATTTTCACTAACTAGGGGGCGGAGCCTAACCCATAAAAACAAGCCCATACCATAACCCCCCCTCCACCAACTTTACACTTGTTACAGTGAGGTTAGACCAGGACTGTTCTACAGGATACTACCAACACCAGACCCGTCCATCAGACAGAAGTTCCTCCCTCCAGAGAACTTGTCTCCGTGGCTCTGAGTCCAGAGACGGCGTCCTTTATACCGCTGGATGCACCACCTGGTGATTGGAAGGCTTGAAACCCATGAAGATCTGTACACGCTGTTCTTCAGCTGATCTGAAGGTCTCATGAGGTCTAGGGGTCTGTAGATACGGACTCACCTGATCACTGTTCTCCTCAGCTGGTTCTGGTCTGTGAGGTCATGTGACCCACCACTTCATGACCCAGTTACTGTTGTTCCTGTTNTCTTTTCCCTTTGTTATAATCCTACTAACAGCTGACCAGGAACATTTAGTGTAAATTTCATTTAGGACGGATTGAACAGATGGTCTCCTGTCGTGGTACCAGACTGGACCTGACTGAGCACCTGAGAACCACTCCTTCTATCACTGATGTCTGTAGAAGCAGTCTGCAGCCTCGGATTGATTTTATACACCTGAGACCAGAGATGTGATTAAAACACCTGAACTCAGTGATTTGGAGGGACGTCCCAGTATTTTAGGGAATAAAGTTTGAATTCAAACAGACAGACAAAAACAACACAACAACTTATTTGCCTGTTCATCTGGATTCCAGACACACAACATAAAGAATACACCTGTTTTTAGTGTATGTGCAGACAGAGCAGAGATCTTTACTGGATTTTACCTGTATTCCTATAAATGACCTGTTTTCTTTTCTAGTCACCGTAGAGTCTACTGGCATCCTGCCTCCAGATGTTTTGGTCACAGAGGCCATCCAAGTCCTCATGGCCAAGTGCCAGATGTTTCTTAATGAAATGAACTCTTCTGACATGGAGTGAATAAAAGACTGAACAGCTTGTCATGGATAAATTCCTACTTTTCTCTTCATCATACAGCTGGGATCATGTGGATTCTGATATCAATGATCATTCTGACATGTAGGATTTTTTACACATGAAACCAGAATATGAATCAGAGAATTTCTACTGAATAATCACTGAGTATTGTTTTCAGTAAGAATCAAGACCTCAGACGATTAACAGTTTAATAATAATTCAACTGAACAAGGGCCTCAGCCCCCCAGTTCAAACCGTCTGTCACTGTTTGATAATGGATTTTTATTTTTAACATGAACAATAATCTGATATGACCCGAAAAAAGAAGCTGGGGTTTTGATTTGTCTCTAGTGGGATACCGGGTAACAGGTAGTGTTTTTAATCATAGATTTGAACATTTCCTTTAAGAGCTTTAGATAATGAAAACATATTCTAGTTTGGAATGTTATCACAGAAGATCCATCAGAACAAACTTTCCTCCAGTTTAGATTATCTGTAAAGAATCTAAAGAAATAATGTGGAAACAAGAACTTTGATTAACAGTGTTGAAACTTCAATTCAAACCAAACAGACTTCATGAATCCCTAAAGGTAAACAAGATGTTGCAGTAAGTCAGTGTTTCTTCAGAGAGTCGTTTTAAAGGGTTCTATCTGGACGTATCTCCTGTGGGTTTTCCATCATGTTCTTCATCCTCCTTTGGACAATCAACTCAAGAGACTCCAGATCAGAACCAGTTTTTTCAACCTTTTTACATCACCTGCTCTGATGCTCCTCCCCAACAGGTGACTGCAGATGTTCCCATGACTGATAGAAGAGAAGGTTTACATTTTTGGTCTCTTGTCCATCTCTGATCCACCAACAACTGCAGAGTCATCAGAGTATTTTTGTAGATGACAGGATTCTGACCTGTACTGAAAGTCTGAGATGTACAGACTGAAATGGAATGGTGAGAGTACAGTCCCCTGTGGTGCTCCTGTGCTGCTGATGACCTGCTAACACACACAATCCTTCAGTCTCACAAACTCTGGTCTGTTTCAGAGATAGTAAAACACATAATTTTTTTACAGTTTATTTACACACTTTAATTGTTAGTTCTCATATGATTCTGCCAGTGGCAAAAAATGTAATAAACTTTTATTATTGCATTTATTTACAGACAATTCAAACATTCTTACATAGAAAATTTTAAAAGTTTTCTGTCCATTGAATAGATATCTAAAAATATGTGAAAGCACCTGAATTTTAAAATATAAACTTGGAAATATAAAACACTGTTTCCAATGTAATAAATGGTCATCTTATTTATTAGTGTGGGTTTTATAAAATACTTGTGTATGTATTGTGTTTTTTTTCTAGTCTAATAACTGCACTTTATAAACTTGATTACTGAAATGAGCTTGGTGTCTGCGCATGCGTTGTGCGCGCTCCTGAGACGGGGCGCTTTTGTCAGCATATACAATTTTTGGTCCAACACCGGAAGCTGGGATCAGCTGGTAGAGGAAGAGCTGAAGGAAAGGTGAGCCATCTTACCCCGGCAGACTGATACATAGAGCTTCGACGAGAATCATACAGGAAAACATCTGGAAATGTCGTTGTCATTTGCACGGACTGACGAGTTTTAAATGTAACTGGAGGAAATGATGAAGGATACGTGAAGGAGCAGGTCTGACAGAGAAATACAAGCTGTTAACGTCAGACAAAAGCCTCTAGTACCATTAACAAAGAGGGAAAAACACGGGGATTGAAAACGGGATATACATCGAATGAAACATGTATAATTAAAAGAGATAAGTGACATAAAAGCGCGTAGCTTCATCAATACGAAGAATGTTTAGTATCAGAAATACATGTAAACAAACAGCTATATAAGCTAGCTCAAGTTAGCCGAGTGGTGGTTAGCACCCGGTGCTAATACCCACTATAAGCTTTATTAGAAGGAACAAGACAACTCGAACTGAAAACATGTAAAATAAGTATAATTTCATTGTGGTTTGCAGCAGCTTACGTTTGTTTATGATAGTAGTTGACGCGAAATTAGCGTTTTAGCTAACGTTATTTTCTGTCCGGCGGCACAAACCGTTTGACGTGGGACAAGAAGGTATTTTTCAGAACTATCGTTTCAATGACACACGTGTGGAACATTCTGTTTTGAAATGGGACATTTTATTAGACATGTCAGGTGTTGATTTAGTTGTATTAGTGCCGAGCAGCTGATTAAAGTGACGAGATGAATGAAAACAACTCAGTGGTTCCCTGCAGGTTTTATTACCTCGTTATTCCCGTTTTTCCAAGTTTCTCTGAGAGTTAGTGTTTTTTTTTCCTGTCTTTGTTCTGAGTCGTTTTCCCCCATGAGACAGCAGGAGGTAAAACTGCTTGCTGTGGAACTTTTATTTTAGACGTTCTTGGTGAGATGAAGCACCAAAGTCGTGCTGAAAATCATGTTTAATGTGATTTTATTGCATCAGGTACCTTTTCAGTTCACGTACAGACGCGTAAAGGTGTTGTTTAAAACCCAGCTTGACCTGCTTTCAGTTCTTGTCATGTAGGAGGGCTTGAGGGCCCATTGTAAGCCTCTCAGCTGTGTTTTGGTTGCTAGTGGTCTCCCATCCCCCAGTCTTGAGACTTTTCTTTTCTTTCCGAGTGTTGGACAGTTTTCACCGAGACTCCCCGTTAATTTTAGAAAGGCCCCGGTCCAAAGCTGAAGTCCTCCGGACTCGGAAGCCTTTTAGAAAAGTGGATGCGATGGAACTCATGTTTGCCGAGTGGGAGGATGGGGAGAGGTTCTCCTTCGAAGACTCGGACAGGTTTGAGGAAGACTCTCTGTGCTCCTTCATCTCTGAAGCCGAGAGTCTCTGCCAGAACTGGAGAGGATGGAGGAAACAGTCCGCTGGTCCGAACTCCCCTACTGTCAAGATAAAAGGTTGGAAAACACTAACACACACACCTTTCTTTTACATTGTCTTCTGTGTAGTTCAGGGTTTTCCCAGAGATTCAGACCAAAAATAATCGCACCTTTGTTTTTTTGTGTAAATACCTACAAATGATTGTGTGAACAGCTGCTGTGCAAATGGTGTAAAGAATAAAGTTTGATTTGTGTTTGATGGAAACTTATTTCTAAACTTGACACTCTTGTTATTATGACTTCTGTGCACATCAACACACATAAAATCAGCTCCAGTGGTTCAGATAACTTTTACTAATTAATTCATATTTCAAATTTCATATTTTTGCTCTGTCTGTCTATCTAGCTGTTATGTAGAATCAAAAAAAATTATCTCAGTATGTTATTTGTGTATATTTTTGCCTTAATTTAGCCCAATTAAAATAAATAATATATGTCTTTGGGGTGCCCTGTGATGGACTGGTCACCTGTCCAGGTGTAGCCCCGCCTCTCACACAGTGATTACTGGAGATAGACACCAGCTCCTGTGACTCTGAACAGTAACAAGAGGGTATAGATAATGGATGAACATTAGGGTTGGGAACTTTTTAAACTTTCCTAAAATGACACCCCGTGATCCAACTTTACCATCTGCTTAAAATTGCTTGTTGTATTGTTTCATTACTTGGCTGTAAGTTAAAAACATTTATTGCTTTTAAAACATATTTAATCTTCATATTACAAGTAAAAAATCAACTTAGAATAATTAGTTTTTTATTGCTGTTGCACCACAGTCTGAGGGGTTTTACCCTAAATGAATAACAGCTGAAACATTCCTCAGTGTGTCCCAGGACAGATTTACATTCAGCCTGCAGAACAAACACTGAAACTTGAATGTTGCCCCTCAACTGAGTAGTTTTAGATTAAATATAATGTGTTTTAACATTTGACTAATCTGATTTTTCTTTCCACCCTTGTGTCAGACGGTCAGGTGATTCCACTGGTAGAACTATCTGCAAAGCAGGTAGCTTTTCACATCCCATTTGAGGTGGTGGAGAAGGTCTACCCACCTGTTCCAGAACAGCTCCAGCTCCGCATCGCCTTCTGGAGCTTCCCTGAAAATGAAGAAGACATCAGGTGTGAGAGTTAGAGCCATGTTTGTTTGTTTTGTCTTCTAGTCTAATCAGTTATGTGCAAAATGCAAAAACAGATGAACTTATGTTACTTCAATTTATTAAAATGAAGCAACCTGTTGAGTACAGAAACTTCCAAAGGTAGGAACACACAGATATACATAAATGTCTTATTTAATAATTAAAAAACAAAACAACATACAGTATCTGGGAAAAGGAAGTGCACCCTCTTTCAGTCTAAAGGTTTTGTATCAGTATATAATTAAAATGATCTTTACTAAGTTCTGATGTTATTCAAATGTAACCTCAGTTGTACAAAAAAGCTAGATTCTACCACGTCCTCGTTTAATAAACAAAAACAAAGCAAACAGTTTCTGTAGAAGTTATCAGATGTTCTGTGAGCTCCTCTGTAAAAACGAGTTCAGTCAGTTTGCTGGTCTGGAGCATACAGGTGTGTGTTAACACAACACCAAGAAGTAAAGACCTCAGCAATGACCTTAGAGTTGAAACTGTTGCTGTCCATCAATCTGTCATTTCTAAACAATATGGAGTCCATCATTCTTTAGAGAGAAAGATTATTTACAAGTGGAAAATATTTAAGACAGCTGTCAGTCTTCCCAGGAGCAAGTGGTCCCAGCGAGGACTCCCAGTTCTCCATCTCAGACTGTGCAGGACTCTGAACCTCCAGACCTCTAGAACAATGTTCTGCACAGATGAGACTAAAGTTTAGATGTTTTAAAGAGGACGCTCACCTTCCATAAAGTTCCACTTTTGTCTTGTAAGTCCACAGAATATTTTCCTGAAGTTTTGGAGATCACTAAGATGTTTTCTGTTAAATCTGAGAAACGTTTTTGCCCAGTTTCTGTTGGGTCTTGAACTTTGACCTTATCTGAGGTGAGCGAGGCCTGCAGATCTTTAGATGGTGTTCTGGTTCTTCTGTGATCTCCAGTTTCAGTCCTAGATGGGCTCATGGAGTAAGTTTGGGCAGCTGGCTGCTCTGGGGAAGCTTCTCCATGTTGGGATAACGTCTCTCGCTGTGGTTCTCTGGAGACCCAAAGCCTATAAAAATGTTTCCCATTCAGACTGAGTTTGAGTCTCATTCAGTGACTTTTGAACTGAAAACCAAGTTTTCTCCTCAATAAATGAGTGTGTTGTTTAAAAATGGCATTTTGGATTTACTCAAGTCAAAAATGTCTGTAGTTATGACAAATCTTTTATTCTTTTCTGGATCAAACTATCTGGAATTTTGGATGGATCGGTATCATGTCGAACTTTTTGGGAACTCACCCTGTATTTTGTTACTGAGCACCTGGACCATTTATTGGGGAGTTACATGAGGCTATGTTAAGAAGGCCCTTCCATTAAAAACAGATTTTCTGAGGTTTCTGTTTAATATTTTAGCTCCACAGGTGTTCTTACCTTCATACTGGGTGTGAAAACAGGTCAACAACTTCTCTTTCAGTTTTAATCTCTCAAACTACGCAGGTGGTGATAAAACCCGAGTCCGAACGGCCTGTATCTGTTTCATCACAACTTCTTTGTTCATTAGTATTCATCAGCTCCCGCAGTAGAAACCACACCTAGCATGCTGCTGGCTAAAAGCTGTAGCATAAGACGTAGCAAACAGGAAGAGAGAACGTCTGCTGTTGCCATGCGCAGCAGGGCAGGAAACAGACAGCTCTCATAGGCTAGTTTGTTAGCCAATCAGAGTCCAGCAAATCCGAATAATGAATATTAATGAGCTGCTGCTCGAAGCCTGACGGAACCAGCTGAATTTAATGCAGACAGATTGAAAGGTCTGTTAATCAGTGTTTATTGATGTTTTTTAGATATAAAATGTTTCATATTACTGGTTAATATTTAAGAAATAATCACAAAGTCCTGAAATTTGTATGAAATGGCCTCTTTAAAAACAGCTCTATTTCACAATGATGAAGAATCCTTTAAAACATTCCTGGATCCAGACGATGATCTGGATCACCCCAAAATCTACTCACTTCTTCCTCGGACCATTTCTGATCTTTCCTGAAAATTTCATCAAAATTCGTCTAGAACCTTTTGAGTTCTCTTTCTAACAGACAAGCAAACTTCCTGGCAGAGGTAATAAATTGCTCCAGAGTAATACTGGAACACTTAAATGACATTTTAATAGCATCATTCCAAAAGTTATGAACACCACTGAACTTAAAATAACAGTTATATTTTGTCATTTTGTTTGTTGATCAAAAATATGGGCTGATTAGCTCTTAAATAGACATTTTTCGGACAAACCGTTTATTTAAAATGCTGCATAAAGTTATGTAAAACATAACTCAGACTGGATTAGTCACGCTGTGTTTGTTCCATTGTTTTTGTCTTTTCATGTCTTGTTGTTATTGATGCTCCTCTCCGGCTGAACGTACCGTCATCACTGTGGATGAGAAGTGAATCGAGTCATGATCGAGTTTACGTGAAAAAACTGACTTTGCTTTAACATAATGCAGGTTATATTCCTGCCTGGCTAATGGGAGTCCAGACGAATTCCAGCGCGGAGAGCAGCTGTATCGGATCCGAGCCGTCAAAGACCCTCTTCAGATTGGTAGGTTCAAACAGGGTCTTTGAGTGTAAATAAAGTTATATATTAGATAACTTTGTTCTGTGTTACTGATTTATGTTCATTTGTATTTTATTTTTAGAGGATTAACTATTAATTGCTTTAATGTGAACATTTAAATATATGTATAAACGTCTGAATTTCTTAAATAGAGCGTAATACCAAAATAAAGTTGCTGTTATTCGTCCTGCTCTTGAGGTCTTCTGACTTATAGTCTCTCTGTCTTCTTCACCAGGTTTCCATCTCAGTGCGACAGTAGTTACCAGTCAGTCTGGTCAGTCTAAAGGAGCCTACAATGTTGCAGTCATGTTTGATCGCTGCCGCATCACTTCCTGCAGCTGTACCTGTGGTGCAGGTGCAAAATGGTGTGCCCATGTGGTGGCGCTCTGCCTCTTCAGAATACACAATGTGAGCTCCTGTCTACATACATGAATTATATTAGTGTTTTTTAACCTGGTAGTATAACATCTGTCTAGTTTGGGCTCTAAATAAACAGCTTGTTGACTTGGATAGTCAAAAGCATGCTTTTATTCTGAAATCTTTCTGTGAATCTTAGTAAATCTTCATCTCAACTTTTTCTTCTAGATAGTTTTTTGTCTTTTAGTGTGTCTCATGTTTTTCTTTTTTGCTCTTGTTTTACTTATTTTATTGTAAAGCAGTTATATTGAAATGTGTAATAGAAATAAATATTTTCTTACATTCAGTTTAATAATAAATATGTGTTTGTGTGATGCATGTAGGCATCGGCAGTTTGTCTAAGGGCTCCAGTGTCAGAGTCCTTGTCCAGGCTGCAGAGGGATCAGCTCCAGAAGTTTGCCCAGTACCTCATCAGTGAGCTGCCTCAGCAGGTAATAGCCATGTCCTGACCTAGTTGTGTTTCCTGTAACAAAACTGGATCCCTTTTGGGTTCTATCATTTAGAAGAAAGTTTCAGAATAAAGTAAATGTCACGACACAGCTGTTCTGAGTTGTTCCCATAATTTTACAGGAAAAAATTACTGTTCAAGCTGGCTTAAGACTTTGTCTGTGTAAAATGAATTACTTGGCATTGATTGACTTGCATGTCTTCAGATTTTACCCACAGCCCAGCGTCTGCTGGATGAATTGCTGTCCTCTCAGTCTACTGCCATCAACACAGTGTGTGGAGCTCCAGGTACAGTTGAACTGAAAAAGCACGACTTATTACTGTCATTCAGAAACGAAGTTCCTAATCTGTTGTATCATGCTGTAGATAGCTACCTTTTATAAAGCTAAAAATACTGTTGTCTTTAATAAAACACAACTACTGCATTTATTGAAAATGATAAATTCTTCAAAACAGATTCAAGAATTTTACAGTAAAGATAAATTCAGAAAGTATTTATACGGTACATTATTTACACATTACACTGAAAGGCCTGAAAGTGATCAGTAAACTGTTGAACAAGTTTAACGAATGGAGCTAAAACACAAAGTGTGGAAGGTTATCGAGATACTAATGGTGAGTGTTCACTATTTAAACAAACAATATTCAGTTTATGGACGTTTGAATTCAACTGATTCATGTTCGTTCCTCGTGTCAAAATTTGGAACTACAACCCCAATTCCCAAAAAGTTGTTACTGTGTAAAGTGTAACTAAAAACCCTGTGCTGCAGTTTATACTTTATTAACCCTGAAGGTAAATGAGATGCTGTAGAAACTCAGTGTTTCTTTAGAGAGTCATTCTAGTGGGTTCTAGCTGTGGACAGGAAGGATCTCCTGTAGAGGGTTCTAGCTGTGGACAGGAAGGATCTCCTGTAGAGGGTTCTAGCTGTAGACAGGAAGGATCTCCTGTAGAGGGTTCTAGCTGTGGACAGGAAGGATCTCCTGTAGAGGGTTCTAGCTGTGGACAGGAAGGATCTCCTGTAGAGGGTTCTAGCTGTAGACAGGAAGGATCTCCTGTAGTGGGTTCTAGCTGTGGACAGGAAGGATATCCTGTAGAGGGTTCTAGCTGTGGACAGGAAGGATCTCCTGTAGAGGGTTCTAGCTGTGGACAGGAAGGATTTCCTGTAGAGGGTTCTAGCTGTAGACAGGAAGGATCTCCTGTAGATGGTTCTAGCTGTGGACAGGAAGGATCTCCTGTAGAGGGTTCTAGCTGTGGACAGGAAGGATCTCCTGTAGAGGGTTCTAGCTGTGGACAGGAAGGATCTCCTGTAGAGGGTTCTAGCTGTAGACGAGAAGGATCTCCTGTAGAGGGTTCTAGCTGTAGACAGGAAGGATCTCCTGTAGATGGTTCTAGCTGTGGACAGGAAGGATCTCCTGTAGAGGGTTCTAGCTGTAGACAGGAAGGATCTCCTGTAGAGGGTTCTAGCTGTAGACGAGAAGGATCTCCTGTAGAGGGTTCTAGCTGTAGACAGGAAGGATCTCCTGTAGATGGTTCTAGCTGTGGACAGGAAGGATCTCCTGTAGAGGGTTCTAGCTGTAGACAGGAAGGATCTCCTGTAGAGGGTTCTAGCTGTGGACAGGAAGGATCTCCTGTAGAGGGTTCTAGCTGTGGACAGGAAGGATCTCCTGTAGATGGTTCTAGCTGTGGACAGGAAGGATCTCCTGTAGAGGGTTCTAGCTGTGGACAGGAAGGATATCCTGTAGAGGGTTCTTGCTGTGGACAGGAAGGGTCTCCTGTAGAGGGTTCTAGGTGTGGACCGGAAGGATTTCCTGTAGAGGGTTCTAGCTGTAGACAGGAAGGATTTCCTGTAGAGGGTTCTAGCTGTGGACAGGAAGGATCTCCTGTAGAGGGTTCTAGCTGTGGACAGGAAGGATCTCCTGTAGAGGGTTCTAGCTGTGGACAGGAAGGATTTCCTGTAGAGGGGTCTAGCTGTAGACGAGAAGGATCTCCTGTAGAGGGTTCTAGCTGTAGACAGGAAGGATCTCCTGTAGAGGGTTCTAGCTGTGGACAGGAAGGATCTCCTGTAGAGGGTTCTAGCTGTAGACAGGAAGGATCTCCTGTAGAGGGTTCTAGCTGTGGACAGGAAGGATCTCCTGTAGATGGTTCTAGCTGTGGACAGGAAGGATCTCCTGTAGAGGGTTCTAGCTGTAGACAGGAAGGATTTCCTGTAGAGGGTTCTAGCTGTAGACAGGAAGGATCTCCTGTAGATGGTTCTAGCTGTAGACAGGAAGGATCTCCTGTAGAGGGTTCTAGCTGTGGACAGGAAGGATCTCCTGTAGAGGGTTCTAGCTGTAGACAGGAAGGATCTCCTGTAGATGGTTCTAGCTGTGGACAGGAAGGATCTCCTGTAGAGGGTTCTAGCTGTGGACAGGAAGGATATCCTGTAGAGGGTTCTAGCTGTGGACAGGAAGGATCTCCTGTAGAGGGTTCTAGCTGTAGACAGGAAGGATCTCCTGTAGAGGGTTCTAGCTGTAGACAGGAAGGATCTCCTGTAGATGGTTCTAGCTGTGGACAGGAAGGATCTCCTGTAGAGGGTTCTAGCTGTGGACAGGAGGGACCGCCTGTAGAGGGTTCTAGCTTTAGACAGGAAGGATCTCCTGTAGAGGGTTCTAGCTGTGGACAGGAAGGATCTCCTGTAGATGGTTCTAGCTGTGGACAGGAAGGATCTCCTGTAGAGGGTTCTAGCTGTGGACAGGAAGGATATCCTGTAGAGGGTTCTAGCTGTGGACAGGAAGGATCTCCTGTAGAGGGTTCTAGCTGTAGACAGGAAGGATCTCCTGTAGAGGGTTCTAGCTGTGGACAGGAAGGATCTCCTGTAGAGGGTTCTAGCTGTAGACAGGAAGGATCTCCTGTAGAGGGTTCTAGCTGTGGACAGGAAGGATCTCCTGTAGAGGGTTCTAGCTGTAGACAGGAAGGATCTCCTGTAGATGGTTCTAGCTGTAGACAGGAAGGATCTCCTGTAGAGGGTTCTAGCTGTGGACAGGAAGGATCTCCTGTAGATGGTTCTAGCTGTAGACAGGAAGGATCTCCTGTAGAGGGTTCTAGCTGTGGACAGGAAGGATCTCCTGTAGAGGGTTCTAGCTGTGGACAGGAAGGATCTCCTGTAGATGGTTCTAGCTGTGGACAGGAAGGATCTCCTGTAGAGGGTTCTAGCTGTAGACAGGAAGGATCTCCTGTAGAGGGTTCTAGCTGTGGACAGGAAGGATCTCCTGTAGAGGGTTCTAGCTGTAGACAGGAAGGATCTCCTGTAGATGGTTCTAGCTGTGGACAGGAAGGATCTCCTGTAGAGGGTTCTAGCTGTAGACGAGAAGGATCTCCTGTAGAGGGTTCTAGCTGTAGACAGGAAGGATCTCCTGTAGAGGGTTCTAGCTGTGGACAGGAAGGATCTCCTGTAGATGGTTCTAGCTGTGGACAGGAAGGATCTCCTGTAGAGGGTTCTAGCTGTGGACAGGAAGGATATCCTGTAGAGGGTTCTAGCTGTGGACAGGAAGGATCTCCTGTAGAGGGTTCTAGCTGTAGACAGGAAGGATCTCCTGTAGAGGGTTCTAGCTGTGGACAGGAAGGATCTCCTGTAGAGGGTTCTAGCTGTGGACAGGAATGATCTACTGTAGAGGGTTCTAGCTGTGGACAGGAAGGATCTCCTGTAGAGGGTTCTAGCTGTAGACAGGAAGGATCTCCTGTAGATGGTTCTAGCTGTGGACAGGAAGGATCTCCTGTAGAGGGTTCTAGCTGCAGACAGGAAGGATCTCCTGTAGAGGGTTCTAGCTGTGGACAGGAAGGATCTCCTGTAGAGGGTTCTAGCTGTGGACAGGAAGGATCTCCTGTAGATGGTTCTAGCTGTGGACAGGAAGGATCTCCTGTAGAGGGTTCTAGGTGTGGACAGGAAGGATCTCATCATGTTCTTGATCAACTCAAGAGACTCCAACAAACTGTTTCCTGCATGTTAGAGACGTTTCAGTGAAACTCGAGTTGGGTTTGTTAGTTCTGGTTCTGGACACACATTTTGAATAAAACCTGATCCATTTCCTGTTACTCAGGTTCAAAGTTACAAGGAGCCACTTCTGAGAGGCTGAATGGCCACATGTGGCCCCTGAGCCACAGGTTGCAGACCCCTGATCTAGTTTCACCTTTGGCTTAGCCAAATGCTATTTAGTTGAACCAAATTATTTTGAGTATTATTATCTCAGCTTGTATCATTATCAAAGTGAAAAGCTTGAAATCCTTTTCTTTGGGTCTGGTATTATTGGTGCTGGTATCTTCCTCAGCTGGAGGTTACTGCTGCAGGGTCAGTTCTCTGAGCATACAGTTCAGCCTGTAAGCCACAGTTTAATCCTTTAAGCCTTCAGTTTCTGTAGTTAAGATTTAGTTAATCTAAAGCTTGAAATAAAGGCAGTTCAGTTTATTTATACAGCATCAATTCACAACAAATGTCTCTTCAGTGCACTATACGAAATCTTTCTATATCAACAGATCCTACAAATATAAGAGAGAACCCTCCGATGTGTGAATGTCACACTCACCTTTCTGTGAGACACTGGTGGTGACGCTAACTAGCTAATACTTAAAGCAGCATCTTGGAGTTTAGAGAATTAGCTAAATTAACTAATAAATCAAAATGTTACCAGTGTTTTTTCACTTTGCAGAATTTATTGCTTCTTTGGTTTCCTTAAAAGATAAGCTTAAAGGAATATTTTGTGATGCATGTTTTTGTCTAGATCCAACTGCAGGCCCTTCAGCATCCGACCAAAGCACCTGGTATCTGGACGAGTCAACGCTCAGCGATAATATCAAAAAGACTCTGCACAAGTTCTGTGGGCCTTCGCCTGTCGTCTTCAGGTACTTCAGGCTCATTCAAGATTTTATCACTACTTGGTTACTTTCCACTCTTACTCTGAAATTGCAGATTAATCTAAAGACAAATAGTATTAAAATTGTGGAGGAAACAGTTCGACTTGGAGCATTATTTTTCTCTTTGGTGTATTACTTGTCTGCATCTAAATTTAAAGTAATACAAAATAACTTGCATAACTTTAATCTACTGTTATGAAACGTGTCTAAGTGGATACTCACCAAAAAACATGTTCAGCTTCATATCAGACACTCTCGACCCTCCGATGGTTTTACAATAGACTTAATAACTTCAGTAATTCAGGTCTCAGCAGGAAGTGGTGTTCTGATGATTTATGCTGCCCTGAAGAAAAATGCCTCCATAGTACTAATTAACAACTTATTTCATAATGAGATGTTATTAGAAGTTTATACAGTATTCTTGTTTATGGCGAGTGTGTCCTGTTAATTATTTAAACATATTTTTATGATCCTTCCCTGATATTTTCTATATAAAAGTCCTCTGGGTCCTAATCAGCCATTGTTGGGTCCTTCTCCTCTGGGTGTGTCCAAACATTTGCCTGTTGCTCTGACAATGTAAAGAAAGTAAAAATAACATCATATTTAGTGTTTCTGTCCTGAGAGAATTTATTTAATAGGTAAAATGTATTTATGGAAAAATATAGAAATAAAATAAACAATAAATCTGTTTATTGAAGTCAAGACTGTGGAACGACACGTGTGTAGCACAACTCAACAGGTAGCATATTTCTGCAGAACACCTGTTCCAGCAACAGCTGTCTGAGACACAGCTGCAGAAAAGTTATTCAGTATTACTTTAAAACTCTATAATCAGTATATTTTTTCTATGTTTGTGTTATATTTATATTTCTTCTAATTTATATTTTTATTACCTTGATAAGACTTGTTCTTGCTGTGATATTCCCCAGTGATGTACACTCCATGTACCTGTCATCCACCGAGCCGCCGGCAGCTGCTGAGTGGGCATGTCTGCTGCGTCCTCTGAGGGGACGAGAGCCTGAGGGCATCTGGAACCTCCTGTCCATTGTCAGGGAGATGTTTAAGAGACGAGACAGCAACGCTGCTCCGCTTCTTGAGATCCTCACTGAACAGTGCCTTACCTACGAGCAGGTATAGTAAGACATGAGTCACAGCCTCTGGTATTGTTTCTATAGAGACTGACCTCATTGGTTAATTCGTCTCCTTGTATTTTCCCTGTCAGTTGTTCAAGTAGTTTTTTTTTCAGTTTATACTTTTCTTCTGACAAACTGACAATATTTATGTCAATGAAAATAGTTGCTAGAAGCAACAAAGATGGATGGAGGATGGTTTATCACAGATTGGTGAATCTCTACCCATCCTTATCTGAGAAGTTCGACCTCTCTGAAATGCTCTTTTTCACTCTCAGTCATGTTACTGAGCTTTGGTCAGTTAATCTAATTGGTGTCAAATGTTGCTTCAGTTGTAACTAAGTTTCCTGTTCCAACTTTTCTGAGATGTGTCGCAAATTCAAAATGAGCTCATATTCTCTATGAAATTGAAAAAATATCTCAGTTTCACCATATGGGAATAAAATATAGTTTTATGAGATTTACAAATCATTTCATTCTGTTTCTGTTCACATTGCTTTTTTGGATTTGCTTTCTTTGATTGTACCAGTGCACCTAGGCCTTAAGTCCATCTGTATCAATCCACCGTTCAATTACTATTTCATCTCTATAAAACCGTCTAATAATACAACATGCAGTATAACGATCTGTTGTATTACAGATAAATAACTCATGTAGCCACAATAAATGACTTTACTGAAGAAAGAAACCAAACAGGTGCACAAGCCTCCTACTACAGCTACACACATAAAAACATCAATAATAACTTCATAAAACTACAATATTATTCAGGAAAACAGCAACATATTACTCAACAAAAGTTCTGATAAACTTTATAAATCTTTATAAATGTGGTTAATTAAAGAGGAACTCACCCCCTCTAAATTATCTTCCTGCTTTCTAACTGCTTTTTCAAATAATGCTGAAGAAGCCGTTACTTTAAGAGGCGGTCCTGAGCTGTGATTGACGTGTAGCACTACTCCTTGTTCAGATTAACTCCAGTGTGACTCTGCCGTGTTTCAGAGAGGTAACTCGACCATGATGAGAATATAACGTCTATAAATTACATCCACACAATCACAACCACTGCAGGAAAGTCGTTGCCCCAATTTAATTATTCTTTTAATGATATTAGTTATTCTCTATGTCGTAGTTTTCAGAGTAGTTTACTGATTGATTGTTGTTAGCTACAATGCTAAAGCTATTGCCGTGTTGCAGAGAGGTTATTAATTATTAGTTATTCTCTTTGTCGTAGTTTTCAGCCAGTTGCTCTAAATCCCTGTGTGCAGCTCTTTAATGAGAAGCTGGAGACAACGTGTGGGGGGGGGCAAGTGTGTCCTTCTGAGAGATGGTTTTATACTCCAGGAGGCGTGTTTTAGAGACGATGCTGGTGATGTAGACATGTACTGCTTTCAGCCAATCACAAAATTCAAATGCAATAACCACCTTTCAACCCTAAGAGGGTGGCACTAAGACGTTTTAGACCAAAAAATGTAGAATTTATTTTAAATAAATTTTAGTTTACATGAAAATGTCAAAAAATGCCCAGAAACTGAAAGATTGCATAAAGACCCACTAATACAGTTTATAATTAGAAAAGAGATGTTTTGAGGGTGAGTTGCTCTTTAAATGCTTTAATATGAAAGTTCCTGTCTGGAAGCAGCAACCAGGGGAAAAGCTTTGCATGGATGCAACAGACTATTTGGAATTATTTAATAAGTATCTATGGACAAAATATAAATATCATCAGTCTGTGATTCAGATATTTTTAAGCTTGCAGAGAAGGCCTCGAAGGCCCACCACTGGATTCTACTCACCGGTGATCTCATGTGATATCATATGCACATTCTTAGACATAAACCTCACTGTGTTGTTTGTATTTTCAGATCATCAGCTGGTGGTACAGTGTTCGGACGTCAGCTTCCCACAGCAGTGCCAGCGGCCACACTGGGCGAAGCAATGGCCAGTCGGAGGTGGCAGCCCACGCCTGTGCTAGCATGTGTGATGAGATGGTTGTTCTATGGAGGCTGGCAGTGCTCGATCCCACTATGAGCCCTTGCAGGTCAGAAGATAGTCCCCAGGCTGCACGCAGCCTAAGCTTTTTAAAACTTTCATGCAGTTTCACTAGAAAGACGGATTTTTTATATGAAGTATTCTTTGCATAATAAACCTGGAGGACAACAGTTTGATGGTGTGAATGCTCTCTTCTAGGCGGCTGGAGCTGGCAAGCCAGCTGAAGCAGTGGCACTTGAAAGTTATAGAGATAGTAAAACGAGGACAACATCGAAAATCTCTTGATAAACTCTTTCAGGGATTCAAGCCTGCTGTAGAGTCCTGCTATTTCAACTGGGAGGTGGCCTATCCACTTGAAGGCATCACATACTGCAGCACCGATAAAAAGAGCAACACATTCTGCTGGCCCAGGACCATGCAGTTTCAAAGAGGGGTGAAAGCTGCTGCAGGAGGAGGTGGTGAGCCATGTGAACCAGGAGGAGGCAGCAGAGCTGAAGGTGGGACCATTAGTGACTACAAAGGAAGAGGAAGTGTTCACATGTCACAGCAGGAGTTGGCTGTACGACCAAAGGAGACCATTCTGACAAAAAGAAAGGGTCTATCACTGAGTGGAGGGGGAGGGATGCTTGTCCGTTTGGGAGGGAGTGTTTCTCTGTCCCTGGAGGACAGTGGAGGGAAGTGCACTTTTAAAGGACAGAGCTCTTCCTCTGGAGGCAAACTGAAACTGACACAAGGAAGTGGGAAGGGAACCTCTGTAAGTGGTTCAGTAGGAAGTGGAGGCATGGGAAGTAGTAAGCATAACAGCGCTAAGCGTAGAACCAGCAGTGAGGACAGTTCCTTGGAGCCAGACATGGCTGAACTCAGCCTGGATGATGGCTGCAATCTGGCTTTGGGGGCTGAGGCCAGCAACACTTTTGAGTTTCTTCCTCCCCCACCAGAGATGCTGCCTTCTCCAAGTCCTCTGCTCAGAGACTCAATGAAATACAGCAGCATCTGTGAAGGAAACAAGAGTTGTGACATAAAGCATGTAAGCCATGTCCCATCACCTGCTGCAGAGCCTGCTGCATCATGCTTTACCTCCAAAGAGCCCATGGAGGCTGATGTAGATGTTCTCAGTGCAGCGGAAAAAGAAGCAAAGATGGAGGTGATAGCTGTCTACAGCAGAGACAAAAACACTGACTCGGGTAGTTGCACAGTGACAGCAAGACCCAGCAGCCCTCAAGCTTCTGAAAAGTCTCAGCAGGGCCACAAGGAAGCAGGACCTGCTGGAGCAGCAGCAGATTGTGGTGCAGGAAGTGCAGCTAGAATACCTAACCAAGGTGCAGAAGCCACAGGTGATGGTTCAGAAGGAGAAGCTGTTGGAGAGGATGATTATCAGGTGTACTACCTGGGAGCGGCTTCAGAGGATGGCGCTGACAAACAGCTGGTTGACGGCCACCAGGTGGAGGAACCAGACATCTTTGCAGGGATTAAACCTCTTGAGCAGGCGGGACACATGGAGGTAAATATCTGAGACCTAAAGCTGTTTTTTTGTGCAAAACAATGATTGAGACACATAGTTCTAATGTCTGGAGGCTCTGATTCTGCCTTGAATATTGCAAATATGGATAAAATTAGGATGTGATTGTTGCCTTTTAACATGAAGTATTCATAGAAGAGGTTTTTATCCACTGAACTGAATTTATGTAGAAAAGTTTCATGGACTACATGGTTTATATACTCGTAATTTTTACCTACATTTTCTAAATTATGATATTATATGATATTTACTTTAGTATCAGGTTTTTTGGGATGGAAATGACTTAAATAAGGAAAGACATAGTAGTTAGGATGTTTTTTATAAGTTTTTCTTTAAAAGGAAACTTTTTTCTTCTTCTTTTTCTATAAAGATGTTTCACATTTTATCTATCTATCTATCTATCTATCTATCTATCTATCTATCTATCTATCTATCTATCTATCTATCTATCTATCTATCTATCTATCTATCTATCTATCTATCTATCTATCTATCTATCTATCCAATTGTCTTTTTACATCTCAGGATGAAACAAAGATGGTTCCTGTTGTCAGTCAGTCTTCTCAAACATCTCCTCAAGTGCTCCTCAAAAGTTCAAGGCATCCGTCATATTAGGCATGATCCAGTCCACCTCAGTGTTTTGCACCATGATACGAGGAATTAAACCTCAGCACTTTAGATTTGAAGGCAACTCCCTTTACAAGAAGTGACAGTCATCTTTAGTTGCAACTGATCAGAAGAAGTTCCTGTTTCCTTTCAGTAATACTGATACAGATCTTAGGTCTTAGTTGTTGTTTCCTTCTTTGTAATATTTTTAACTAAGTCTAATCAATTTCTCAGTTTGGTGCTTCTGATTAATCTATTTATTTTCCAGTAGAAGACGTATTATACGTCCTCCTCTGCTGGTTGGATGCTTTCAAGAGAATTTCTCTAAATTTTAACAGGACTTTTGTTTTTTATGTGGACCTTTTAATGTTGTTTTTTTTCTCAGAATAAACTGGACTGGTGATTTGGCCAGTTCTGATGGCACAAATTGATCATACTGTTGCTTTTTCCCCCACAAAGGTCTGTTTATTGGAAAAATAAGACTTACATCTGCAGATACACATGCAGCACAAAGAGACACTGCTGTGTTTTTGTTTCAGTTGAATTCTGGTGGCAGGTGGGGGTGCAGGTGGTTGGTAGTGTCAGCTTTCAGTAAAAAGGTAACCTGTTGGAATCTCAGGAGCAGCCTTTCTGTTTGAAGTTTGCATGTTCTCACTGTTGACCGGTGAGTTTCCTCCCACAAGTAAAAAAACATGCACGTTGAGATAAATGTAGATTTTAATTGTCTCTAGTTTATCAGCACACCTGATGTCAGCTTTGTTTATCCCGTTGTTGGTTCCATGATCCACTGTGGTGCCCAGTCAGGAATGTATCCTTCCTTTTGATTGTTAAATCCAGAGTGATCACAAAAAGACTAAGCAGGTGTAAAAAACAGATGGATAGACTCCGTGGAAACATTTTTGACTTGGCAGCAGGATAAACTAACATCTTTCTGTCTTCTCAGATAAGCAGAATGCTGCGGTGGTGGAATTCTAGAAACTAGACAAAAAACAATAGGATCAAGAGTATCAGTTGTTAAGATAAAGATGAAATTGAAGTGTAGTTGTTGTAAAGTCCTGGCTGGCTCTGAGACTGCTGCTTTAATTAATTTAACCTCTGAAACAGCAAATAATGAAAATTGTCTTTTATAGATTAATCAGAACAACATTGGTTTCCATGTAAAAATGACAGTATTGTCCTGTATAATCTCACGATCAATATGTGTTTATGTTTGTTTGTATAGGTGCTGTTTGCATGTGCGGAGGCGCTCCATGCTCATGGCTACAGTAATGAGGCCTGCCAGCTGGCTGTGGAGTTGGCCAGAGACCTGTTATCTAACCCTCCAGACCTGAAAGTGGAGCAGCCACAGACTAAGGTAGTTACAGTCGAGCTCTTCTTAGCGTCACAGTCCCAAGTTTTTTCTGTTTTATATGTTTCACTAGTTAAGTCACAATCTTCACCTGTTCTAAGATAACTAACAAATTAGCAGTAAAAAAAAAAAAAACAGAAAGGAATTATTGATGTACTTGTAAGAAGTTTTATGTGATTTGTTTGTTGGATGCAGGGTAAGAAGAGCAAGGTGTCAACCAGCCGTCAGACTCAGATTGCCACCAACACGCTGTCGAAAGCTGCTTTCCTCCTCACTGTTCTCAGTGAAAGACTCGAGCTCCACAACCTGGCATTTAGCACTGGAATGTTTTCCCTGGAGCTCCAGCGACCACCTGCATCCACTAAAGCTCTGGAGGTATGTTACATCTTATTCATCTACATATAGAGTGGAGTAAAACGTGTACTTGAACCCTGAGCAATGCTCCCGATCCATTTTTTTGGGTAAAAAACTCTTTTGACTGACAGTAGGTACAACTCTTGACATTTTGGCTAAGAAGATATAATTCAATACAATTTGCTTTGTTTGACTTTGAAGCTTTAAAGGTACAGTATGTAAGAATTTTACAGTGAAATACTCACACGACAGTCTAATGTCCTGAAGATACGCTCTTCGGACCAGAATCATTATTTACATGTTCCTGGTTCCATAACGAATCACATGTGAGTCTGCAAGGCTGCCAAGTCTTCAACACAAGCAGCTGGAATTCCACAACGACCAGCAGCAAAAAATAAGAAACCACCACATCCTTCTAACTGAGCAGCTGAGCTGCACGTGATGGGGCGTTCAAACGCACTTAGGAAAACTCAACGCTGAACAAATAGACCTTCAGATATTCCCAAAAATTGAACAAATACAAGAGAAACAAAATGAGGATCAACATCAGAACTGGCAACCCAACAGAAAAATTAGGGAGGGGAGGGGGTGAGTGGGTGAGAACAGATGTTTTTTTTTCTACATGAACTGCAGGACTCGGATTTGATGATAAGGTCTAATTCTTTCATATTGTACCTTTAAAGTGCCCAATTAATGTGGATTTTGTGCTTTTCAACAACTTTCAGCATTGTATAGAGAAAGCGCCATAAATCAGTTGGGGTGAACAACGCCATCCAGTGGCCTGATGTGTAAAGACAAATTGGGAATTTGTCTAATTTTTCTGTTTTAAGCAGCACTATTTTACAGTTTGGCTGTCTGTCTTGTACTGACAATACAGTGGACGATGGTTACATGCACGACCTACATGCACGATATAAGCGTTGTGTGCATTTATCCATCGGTGGTCATTTGGACTTTAAACACAGGTAGCAGTGTTTGGTATTAATAACAGATAATTGGAAATGATGTAATAATGCAATTACAATATATTAGGGTAAAAAGAAAGTTGTGATTCAGCCACAAACGAACCAGAGAACAAAACACTCAACTAGACCGAGCTACACTTGTAGAGCAGCTACACTATGACACTGTAAGTAACAGAACAGACGTGCTAGACACGTGTGCGTAGACGCCAGGGCAGCAGTTTTGTGCATATAAGCGTGTTGTGCATATAACCATCGTCCACTGTACGTAATACACCGCGATTATACAGCGTAATAACTAGCATCTATCTAGTAGTCTAGTAGTTAAAGTCACTTACAACATGTAAAATCCATCTTTAAAAAAGAATAGATAATCCTGTTCTTCCACACAACAGTTTTTTTGGGGGGTTATTTTTTTTAGTAGTGATAATCATTCTATATTATAATAGAACTAAACACCTGACACAGTTTACATTCCTATCTGGGACTGGACTGAAGCCATAAATCGCTCATTTTATTAACCCTCTATATTTTATGGATACATAAAAATACAATCATAATATATAATAAATATGAGAATATGTAAGAAAAGAAAAAAAAGTCATATTAAAATGTACACAGTGAATTTTTTACTAGTTTGTCACCAGCAGTTTAACACAGTTTTTTTTTTTAAAAGAAGGAAGTGATGTAATACTTCTCCACTCTATACTGTCCAAATCCACAAGCATTTCATTGAACCCTGAAAAGTTAGATTATAAGAAATGTTGACAAGCTTCTGTATCTGTGAATATAATTTCAGTGATTTCAATTGGCTTTTGCGTTTTCAGTTGATACCACTTAATGTTTATATGTAAACAACTGGAAAAATAAACCTAGTTTATATTAGCAGCGTGTACTATTCATTTTCAATCTGAACTGGACAGGTGAAGCTAGCGTACCAGGAGTCAGAGGTGGTGGCTCTTCTGAAGAAGATTCCTCTGGGTTTGGTGGAGATGTCAGCCATCAGAGAACGAGCCGAGCAGCTCAGGGATGGAAACCTGTGTGATTACAGACCTGTGCTACCTCTCATGTTGGCTAGTTTTATCTTTGATGTCCTCTGTACTCCTGGTAAGTACTGCAAAGATTTCACTGGTGATTGATTGAATGATTAACTTAACACACTTTTTTATTTGGATATGTAATTTATATACATTTTCTTTAACCAATTAAAGTTGTTAAATGTTGAAAACCCCATAATGTTCCTCATTTGATGGTAGTGTTTATATGGCCATTTACAATCAAACAGCTGGTTATTTTATTGAGAAATTCCAGCATAATTTTCAAAAACTGACATTAGATAAAGCACTTGGCATGGCGCAACAGGTGGGATCTAAAATGTAGCAGAACATAAACAAGTTAAAGGAAAATTAGGCGAAAATGCCTAATTTGCTGTTTGAAGTGTTCACTCATTCACTACATCATCTTAATTATATATTACTCTATATGGGGGATAGAAGACAGCTGGTTCTGTTGCATTTCAATCACTACTTCAACTCAGCAGTACTTCATAATTATGCACTACGTTTTTATAGTCAGGTGTTGCATAAATAACCTTTGAGTGTGCATCTAAAAAGCACTTGAATATTATAATTCTAGAATAATGCTGCACACAGTGGTAGCTTGTTGTTGTGCTCTGTTATATTATGATCAAGTTGTATCTTTAGAGTTTTTCATCCTTGCTTTATAATTGAGTATTTTTCATTAAAATACTGTAGTGCTTTTGGGGTTTCTGCCATCTGTTATGATGCATATAAGCAATGAGAGAGCTGTTTGCTAGCAGAAGCAGTTGATGTACATTTCAAAGTCTCAAACAATACCCAAACAGAGACCCCTCATGAGTTAGAGGAGCTGTCACAGATGTAGAGCAGGTGGAGAAAGATTAAAGAGGCTATTTCACACAAATTTCAGGACATTGTGGTTATTTCTTTAGTATTAACCAGTAATATGAAACATTTTATATCTAAAAAACGTCAGGAAACACTGATTAACAGACCTTTCAATCTCTCTGCGTCAGAATTCGGCTTGTTTCGTCAGGCTTCGGGCAGCAACTCAGTAATATTAATTTTTCAAATTTGCTGGACTCTGATTGGCTAACAAACTAGCCTATGAGAGCAAGGTATACTGTTTCCTGCCCCGCTGCGCATGGCAACAGCAGACATTCTCTCTTCCGGTTTGCTATGTCTTATGCTACAGCTTTTAGCCAGCAGCATGCTAGGTGTGGTTTCAACTGCGGGAGCTGATGAATACTAACGAGCAAAGGAGTTGTGACGAAACAGATACAGGCTGTTTGAACTCAGGAGAACTCAGGTTTTATCGCCACCTGCATAGTTTGAGAGATTCAAATTGAAAGAAGCTATTGACCTGTTTTCACACCCACTATGAAGGTAAGAACACCTGTGGAGCTAAAATATTCAACAGAAACCTCAGAAAAACGTTTTTAATGGAAGGACCTCTTTAAGTTTAAATCATCTTTTCCATCAGTCCTCCTGGGGAACAATAGATTTCTTAGAAATAAGATGGTTAAGCTTGAAACACTGATGAAGACCTAGCCAGGACATCACTATTGCAGTATAATGTGTTAGACTGAGATGTGGCTGCAGGAGCATATCCTGGACTCCAGTGTGTCTCTGCCTGGCTTTTCAATAATATGAACAGACAAAGGTCTGAAGATGAGAAACAAAAGAAAAAAAGTGGGACAACAGTGGTTATCAACAACCAATGGCGCCTTCCTGAATACACTGCTATGAAATATCATCACTGTAGCTCAAATATTAAACTGTTAGCTGTCAGTTTTCAATCATTTACCTACCGATGGAGTTCACTAGCATTATCTTCATAGAAGTATATATATTTCACCATTAGCTAATGCTGACTCTGCATGTGACATCATAAGATCAGCTGTTGCTAAGCTACAGATACAACACCCCAATGCATTTGTTGTAATATCTGAGATTTAACTTTGCTTTTCTTTTAATCAATATTGCAAAGCAGATCATAATCTAGTCTTTCTCTGTTCTGTGTGTAGACACGTGTAATCAGAATAACAGTAAGGAGGTGGTCACAGGTAGCAGTCTGAGATACACTCTCTGAGCCACATGGAGAGGACATCAATGCTATGACTCAGTGTGTGACCGACTAATCTTCTATTTGAAAAATTTCAAAAGATCAATGAAGTGCTTCCCAAGAACAAACCTTGACCTGAAAAATTATTTAACAAGGAAAAAAGAACTTTCAGAGAGGGAGACAGGGATGCATTGAGAAGTTTACAAAGAGAACTTAAAGCCAAGATTAGAAGCAACAAGGTGGTGTTACAGAAAAAAGCTGGAGAACAAGTTTCAGCAAAACAATATAAGAAATGTGTGGTCAGGGATAAAGGGGATCACAGGCTTTAAGCAGAAGGAGGATCACTTAGATGGAAGTCTGGATAGAGCCAACGAACTGAACATGTTCTTCATAAGGTTCAGTTTGGAGACAAGCCAAACAGACCTCCCACCATCCCTTTATCCACAGCTTACCTGTCACACCTCAACTGTCTCACCTTCTACCTCAGTCGAGGCTGTTTCTGGTGCTTTTCCATCATCTCCAACATCAGAAGAAGCTGATGTCCCCATTGCCTCCACCTCCCATCTCATATATCTAGCAGTCAGGTGAAGAAACAGCTGGAGAGAACAAACAGGAACAAAGCAGCTAGTCCAGATGGTGTAAGTCCCAGAGTCCTAAAGGCTTGTGCAGATCAACCATGTGGGATTCTGCAGTGTATCTTCAACATCAGCCTCACCCTGGAGAAGGTACCAGTTCTATGGAAAACATCCTGCCTTGTTCCAGTACCAAAGACATCTCATCCATTGTCCCCTAACGACTACAGGACTGTTGCTCTAACATCCTACATCATGAAAGTCATGAAGAGATGATTGTGGATTTTAGGAGGAGGAGCAACAACAGGCTAAAACTCATTTCCATCATGGGAGAAGAAGTGGAGGTGGTGGAGGAGTATAAATACCTGTGGGTTCACCTGGACAACAGACTGAACTCGAGACACAACTGTGATGCTGTTTTTAGAAAGGGACAGAAAAGACTGTACTTCATGAGGAAGTTCAGGTCAAACTGAGTTATTACAACATGTAATTGCACTTTTGGATAAATAAAGTATTATTGATTTGAATTGAGTAATTACCTGAAAATTTATAGAAAACTGTTTGACTTTTGTAAACATCTGTGATTTTAAAAGGCTTCCTGCCTTTGAGTGGCAGTTGAAATAAATTGAAGACAGATTGCATTAAGAGACTTTAAATAATCCTTTTTTTTTTTGTAGTTGTTTCTCCAACAGGTTCCCGACCACCCAGTCGTAACCGTAACAACGAGATGCCCGGAGATGAGGAGTTGGGCTTTGAAGCTGCTGTTGCTGCGCTTGGTAAAATTAGAGTTTTTTGGCTCGTTTTTGTTATGATTGAATATTGTCACATTTTCTTATTTTTAGACAGCCTTTGCTTATGCATTTTTGTTGCACACTTGCTGATGTACGTATCTTTGCAGGAATGAAAACAACAGTTAGCGAGGCAGAGCATCCTTTGCTTTGTGAAGGAACCCGTCGGGTGAAAGGGGACCTAGCTTTGGCTCTCATGATCACCTATAAGGATGATCAAAGCAAACTCAAAAAGGTAGTGACTGGTTTCTGCTTTCACAAAACCAGCCAACACATTTAAATTTACATCAATCATTTTAGTTATGCTCCTTGCCTCCCACCCAAAGACAGCTGGAGATGGGCACCAGCTCCCTGCGACCCTTAACAGGAAGAAGCAGGTTCAGAGGATGGATGGATGGATGGATGGATGGATGGATGGATGGATGGATGTTTTCCTAATAAACAGACACAAATATAAACATAATAACCCACCATATAGATCCACTTAATGTGACCAACTGTCAAAACATAAAGAGCAAGAGGGTAATAACTTTAACCAGTGGTTAACTAGTGGACAGCTGCTACTTCTGAATCATTCCACCCTTCAATAACTATTTCATCTCTATAAAACCATCTAATAATGCATCATGCAGTATAATGATCTGTTGTATTACAGATAAATAACTCATGTAGCCACAATAAATGACTTTACTGAAGAAAGAAACCAAACAGGTGCACAAGCCTCCTACTACAGCTACACACATAAAAACATCAATAATAACTTCATAAAACTACAATATTATTCAGGAAAACAGCAACATATTACTCAACAAAAATTCAGATTATTTATACATAGAATCCATCCTCCTTTCTTTCCTTAAAAAGAGTTAAATTTCTCTGTCAGACAGATTGTCCGTGCACTTCAGAACTAACCGACCTTTTAACGATGGCCAGCTTTTCTTAAAAATCTCTTAAAAATGGTTTTGACAATAAATCTGCAACCAAATCCATTTCTTCTTCTCCTCCTTCAGACATTGTATTTTGACAAAACAGCTATTAAATCAACACATTATGTCATTATATTACTATATTTCTGCTCTTGCAGCTCAGAAAAGTTCCTCGCTCTAGCTAGTCTCTCTATCCAATCAAACAGTGTGAATACACTGACGTCACCGTACGACTGCTAGCAGCCTCCGTGTCCCCAACTCCAAATCTGATTGGTTAAAGCAACAGATTCATCAACTCTTATTTTCTGTTAGAGTTGCCTGCAGAACTGATCATCATCAATTTATTTATAAAGCACATTTAAAAACTGCACTGACGCAGACCAAAGTGCTGTACACAAATAAAAACAACAAATACAGAGATAAAAATAAACATACTATAAAAACCAACATAAAAGCAATAAAATAAGGTCAGCAAGGGGTTAGACTGCCCCAACAGAGTTAAAAGCCTGAGAATAAAAGTAAGTCTTTAAACGGATCTTAAAAATACTAAGAGATGGGGCGAGTCTGACCGTCAGGGGGAGCTGGTTCCATAAACTAGGGCGCAAACTGAGAACGCCCGCTCACCGCGGGCCTTATAGCGGGCTGGACGAACCTGCAGCAGGTGCTGCTCAGAGGACCTCAGGGAACGCCTCGGGACATAGGGACAGAGAAGCTGCACCAAGTAGGGTGGCCCGAGCGCATGCAAAGATTTAAAAGCAAATAAAAGGATCTTAAATTTAATCCGATAGCGGATTGGCAGCCAGTGCAGATTAACCAGTACATGGTGATATGTTGCTTCAAAGTAGTCCCAGTTAAAAATCGTGCAGCAGCATTTTGTACTAACTGGAGACGAACTACTGCGGATGAAGGAGCACCATATAACAGTGAGTTGGCATAATCAAGGCGTGATGTCACAAACGCATGGATGACTGAGTGAAGATCTTTTCTCCTCAAAATGGATTTTAGCTTGGTCAGCCTACGGAGGTGGAAAAAACAGGATCTAACAACCTGATTAATCTGGACATCAAATCTGATGGTGAAGGCCTCCTCACAGAGTTCTTTTACTCTGATCCTGCCTGGCAACAAGTGATGCTGAAATGTGATCGTTAATTACTTTAACATGAAAATCTACATCTGGAAGCAGCAGCCAGGCGAAAAGCTACGAAGGGAAGCAAACAGAATATTTGTAATTATTTAATAATTATTCATGGAGAAATTATTAGAATTAATATCGGCCTGTGATTAAGATCTTGCTTTAGGCCTGCAGAGTAGACTTTGAACTGACTTTAACTCATCTTATGGGACATTAGGGAAAATTAAAAAATAATTTTATATGAACATGAAAAGTAAACAATTTTCTTTCTAACCTCTGCTTTTGTTTTCAGATTTTGGATAAGTTGTTGGACAGAGAGAGTCAGACCCACAAGCCTCAGACTCTGAGCTCCTTCTACTCCAGCAAGCCAGCAGCAGGCAGTCAACGCAGCCCATCAAAACATACCATCACTAGCCACAGCAGTGTCAGCAGTGCCACAGGAAGTGGTGCCAAACATGTCCTGTCATCTTCCTCACCAAACACTTTGGCTGCCTCTTCTTCAAGCTCTTCTTCTGCTGTGGTATTGGCCGGGGAGGACGTTTCTGAGCTGAACCTGGGACAGAACAGCACAGCTGGAGAGAATACTGCTGACACCAGGGAGCATGGTAAGAACCACCACGTCTTATGCTAATGCCATTATTAAAAACACTTGTTCCTCTTGTTTTATTACATAAAACGAGCGACTGTGGCTCAGTGGTCAGAGCGGTTGTCCTCCAACTTGAAGGTTGGTGGATCGATCCCGGCTTCCACCGCCACATGTCGAAGTGTCCTTGGGCAAGACACTGAACCCCATGTTGCCCCCCGATCTGCGTATCGGGTTGTGTGAGTGTCAACCCCTACCCTCTCCCGTGTGAATGGGTGAATGACAAAAAAACTGTAGTGTGAAGCGCTTTGGGGGTCGTAGGACCTAATTAAAGCGCTATACCATATGCCATTTACCATTTAGCATAAATACTCATCAACACATCCAAATAGCTTTTATGAGGAGCCACAGTCATGCCCTTCTACTTCCGGTCCATGGGTCCCCTGGACGAAAAAATAATGAATGGAAGTCAATGGAGCCAAAAAAGTTTTTTTTTTATATTTTGTGTGAAGACACGTGGTAGACTACAACCACTTGTCTCGTAAAATTGACGTCTCCATACCGCTCATAAGAAGAAGAAGAATCAGAATAGGAACAATGGCGGTGAGTTTAGCGAGCTTCACCTCCTTCTATCAGGATGAAGGAAGGAGCATTAAACGTCTAGTTTTGTGGTGATATCCAGGTATAAAACACACACTGGTATTGTTGCATAAAACGAGGGAAAAGGCAGCGGTGAGACTCAGGAGATTCTGCCATGACGTCATTTGTGCGACTTTCCAGTTGTAGTCATTTTAATTACGAAATTTCAAAAAATAAATAAATCCGAATCCACTTGACAGACCTGGTCAAAACGTTCATCATTATTTATCATTTAAATTGCGGTACAGCATATGTGTGATTCAGGGTGTAAGACAAAGTGGACCAGAAAATAACTTTTATCACTTCATTGACTTCCATTCATTATTTTTTCATCCAGGGGACCCATGGGCCGACCAGAAGGGGAGGAGACTTAGGCTCCCCATCTGTTGATAACATATGCTTGTACATTTTAGATCACAGAGCTGCTCAATACTAAGTCAGAGCAGGATATAAACACCAGGAACTTTTTAAGACTTTAAAAATTCAGTTTAGAAGATAAAAGGTGTGTAGTGCTGAAAAAGGGGGTAGCTCAGAGTAAAGAGACAATCTAAAGGGTTGTGGGTTCAATCCCAAGAGGACCCTGAGGTGTTCCTAGACCAGCCGAAAAACAGTCCCTCCAGTGTGTCTTTCTGGGGGCCTCCTTCCAGTAGGACAGGCCCACAATACCTCACCCAGGCTGTAGAAACAGTCACCCCAAGATACTGGAACTCCTCCACTTGGGACAAGGACTCTCCAGCGACCAGGAGAGGACAAGTCCCTTTGCTTAGTCGGTCCCTCAGAGATATTTTTCTACATTAATCCACGAGACTTAGAAATAAAACAGCCTGTAATTAATTTCCATCTGAGTCCTGTGGTATTCTGGTGATTAACACTTCTGATATCATATACATTCCTCATTACAATGTAGCTTTGCAAAAATGTTATCATTTACTTTTCATATGTGAAAAATCCAGCTAAACTGTGTTTTTTGGATCTTTCAGTGTTAGATGGGCCTCAGTTATCCAGTGAGCAGCAGACTGAAACTGCTCCGTTGAAAGTGGAGGCCACGGTTCCCAGCCGATTGGTGCTCGGGGGACGCTGTGGGTACAGCCAGCGCTGCTGGGGATCACCCGTTAGGCAGAAGAAGAAACACACAGGTATATGATGGGAGAATATATGGAGACCTTTATTTGTTAGTTTGGTTTCGTTGTTGTTAAATGAATTTGTACCAAACACTTCTGAGTTCTCTGACTGTTACAGAACTCAGGAAGCATCTTGAAGGAGAGCAGACCTTCTTGTGCTTTATGGCTTTGTGTATTTGCACAGAAACACTGAGATGAATGGGCTGAGACTGTTACTCTCAGTTCAGACTGTACCTTTATAAATTTACCTCTCTGAGCTACATTAATGATTTGAGTAGGTTTTTTTAGCTTGTGGTATACTGAAGCATCTTAACAGTGAATAAAGTAAAATGAATGTTCTTAAAGGAACACGGATGTAAGGCGAGGACACGTCCTTGGAAGCATTAATGTTCCTGTCATATTGTTACGTTTTCTCTCGAGTTTCTGTTTTGTGAGTACAACAGAAACCTGAATGCAGCAACAGCTCAGGATGAGTTCAACATGTTTATAGAAGCAGCTTTGTATTTCAGAGCAGACACACAGTTTAGAGTTGAGATGTGTTCACACAGAAGCAGAGACCCACTCATGTATAACCCAGGAAAACCCTCATCATCACCCAGAGACCTCTACAGGAGATCCTTCCTGTCCACAGATAGAACCCTCTACAGGAGATCCTTCTTGTCCACAGATAGAACCCTCTACATGAGATCCTTCCTGTCTAAAGCTAGAACCCTCTACAGGAGATCCTTCCTGTCTAAAGCTAGAACCCTCTACAGGAGATCCTTCCTGTCTAAAGCTAGAACCCTCTACAGGAGATCCTTCCTGTCCACAGCTAGAACCCTCTACAGGAGATCCTTCTTGTCCACAGATAGAACCCTCTACATGAGATCCTTCCTGTCTAAAGCTAGAACCCTCTACAGGAGATCCTTCCTGTCTAAAGCTAGAACCCTCTACAGGAGATCCTTCCTGTCTAAAGCTAGAACCCTCTACAGGAGATCCTTCTTGTCTACAGCTAGAACCCTCTACAGGAGATCCTTCCTGTCCACAGCTAGAACCCTCTACAGGAGATCCTTCCTGTCCACAGCTAGAACCCTCTACAGGAAATCCTTCCTGTCTACAGCTAGATCCTTCCTGTCTAAAGCTAGAACCCTCTACAGGAGATCCTTCCTGTCTACAGCTAGAACCCTCTACAGGAGATCCTTCCTGTCTACAGCTAGAACCCTCTACAGGAGATCCTTCCTGTCCACAGATAGAACCCTCTACAGGAGATCCTTCCTGTCTACAGCTAGAACCCTCTACAGGAGATCCTTCCTGTCTAAAGCTAGAACCCTCTACAGGAGATCCTTCCTGTCCACAGATAGAACCCTCTACTGGAGATCCTTCCTGTCTACAGCTAGAACCCTCTATGGGAGATCCTTTCTGTCCGCAGCTAGAACCCTCTACGGGAGATCCTTCCTGTCCACAGCTAGAACCCACTACAGGAGATCCTTCCTGTCCACAGATAGAACCCTCTACAGGACACCTTCCTGTCCACAGCTATAACCCTCTACAGGAGATCCTTCCTGTCCACAGATAGAACCCTCTACAGGAGATCCTTCCTGTCCACAGCTAGAACCCTCTACAGGAGATCCTTCCTGTCTACAGCTAGAACCCTCTACAGGAGATCCTTCCTGTCCACAGCTAGAACCCTCTACAGGAGATCCTTCCTGTCTACAGCTAGAACCCTCTACAGGAGATCCTTCCTGTCCACAGCTAGAACCCTCTACAGGAGATCCTTCCTGTCTACAGCTAGAACCCTCTACAGGAGATCCTTCCTGTCCACAGCTAGAACCCTCTACAGGAGATCCTTCCTGTCCACAGATAGAACCCTCTACAGGAGATCCTTCCTGTCTAAAGCTAGAACCCTCTACAGGAGATCCTTCCTGTCCACAGATAGAACCCTCTACTGGAGATCCTTCCTGTCCACAGCTAGAACCCTCTACAGGAGATCCTTCCTGTCTACAGCTAGAACCCTCTACAGGAGATCCTTCCTGTCTACAGCTAGAACCCTCTACAGGAAATCCTTCCTGTCCACAGATAGAACCCTCTACAGGAGATCCTTCTTGTCTACAGCTAGAACCCTCTACAGGAGATCCTTCCTGTCTAAAGCTAGAACCCTCTACAGGAGATCCTTCTTGTCTACAGCTAGAACCCTCTACAGGAGATCCTTCCTGTCTAAAGCTAGAACCCTCTACAGGAGATCCTTCCTGTCCACAGATAGAACCCTCTACAGGACACCTTCCCGTCCACAGCTAGAACCCTCTACTGGACATCTTCCCGTCCACAGCTAGAACCCTCTACAGGGGATCCTTCCCGTCCACAGATAGAACCCTCTACAGGAGATCCTTCCCCGTCCACAGATAGAACCCTCTACAGGACACCTTCCTGTCCACAGCTATAACCCTCTACAGGAGATCCTTCCTGTCCACAGATAGAACCCTCTACTGGAGATCCTTCCTGTCCACAGCTAGAACCCTCTACAGGAGATCCTTCCTGTCCACAGCTAGAACCCTCTACAGGACACCTTCCTGTCCACAGCTATAACCCTCTACAGGAGATCCTTCCTGTCCACAGATAGAACCCTCTACAGGAGATCCTTCCTGTCTACAGTTAGAACCCTCTACAGGAGATCCTTCCTGTCCACAGCTAGAACCCTCTACAGGTGATCCTTCCTGTCTACAGTTAGAACCCTCTGCAGGAGGTCCTTCCTGTCTAAAGCTAGAACCCTCTACAGTAGATCCTTCCTGTCTAAAGCTAGAACCCTCTACAGGAGATCCTTCCTGTCTACAGTTAGAACCCTCTACAGGAGATCCTTCCTGTCTACAGTTAGAACCCTCTACAGGAGATCCTTCCTGTCCACAGCTAGAACCCTCTACAGGAGATCCTTCCTGTCTACAGCTAGAACCCTCTACAGGAGATCCTTCCTGTCTACAGTTAGAACCCTCTACAGGAGATCCTTTCTGTCCTCAGCTAGAACCCTCTACAGGAGATCCTTCCTGTCTAAAGCTAGAACCCTCTACAGGAGATCCTTCCTGTCTAAAGCTAGAACCCTCTACAGGAGATCCTTCTTGTCTACAGCTAGAACCCTCTACAGGAGATCCTTCTTGTCTTCAGCTAGAACCCTCTACAGGAGATCCTTCCTGTCCACAGATAGAACCCTCTACTGGCGGTCCTTCCTGTCCACAGCTAGAACCCTCTACAGGAGATCCTTCCTGTCTACAGCTAGAACCCTCTACAGGAGATCCTTCCTGTCCACAGCTAGAACCATCTACAGGAGATCCTTCCTGTCTACAGCTAGAACCCTCTACAGGAAATCCTTCCTGTCTACAGCTAGAACCCTCTACAGAAATCCTTCCTGTCCACAGCTAGAACCCTCTACAGGAGATCCTTCCTGTCCACAGCTAGAACCCTCTACAGGAGATCCTTCCTGTCCACAGCTAGAACCATCTACAGGAGATCCTTCCTGTCTACAGCTAGAACCCTCTACGGGAGATCCTTCTTGTCTACAGCTAGAACCCTCTACAGGAGATCCTTCCTGTCTACAGCTAGAACCCTCTACAGGAGATACTTCCTGTCCACAGATAGAACCCTCTACAGGACACCTTCCTGTCCACAGCTATAACCCTCTACAGGAGATCCTTCCTGTCCACAGATAGAACCATCTACAGGAGATCCTTCCTGTCTACAGCTAGAACCCTCTACAGGAGATCCTTCCTGTCTAAAGCTAGAACCCTCTACAGGAGATCCTTCCTGTCCACAGATAGAACCCTCTACAGGAGATCCTTCCTGTCCACAGCTAGAACCCTCTACAGGAGATCCTTCCTGTCCACAGATAGAACCT
>SSNP01000141.1:546049-577397 GCA_006937955.1 Pachypanchax playfairii
AACAACCTTCTACAGGAGATCCTTCCTGTCCACAGCTAGAACCTTCTACAGGAGATCCTTCCTGTCCACAGCTAGAACCATCTACAGGAGATCCTTCCTGTCCACAGCTAGAACCATCTACAGGAGATCCTTCCTGTCTACAGCTAGAACCCTCTACAGGAGATCCTTCCTGTCCACAGCTAGAACCCTCTACAGGAGATCCTTCCTGTCTAAAGCTAGAACCCTCTACAGGAGATCCTTCCTGTCCACAGCTAGAACCATCTACAGGAGATCCTTCCTGTCTACAGCTAGAACCCTCTACAGGAGATCCTTCCTGTCCACAGCTAGAACCTTCTACAGGAGATCCTTCCTGTCCACAGCTAGAACCCTCTACAGGAGATCCTTCCTGTCTACAGCTAGAACCCTCCACAGTAGATCCTTCCAGTCTACAGCTAGAACCTTCTACAGGAGATCCTTCCTGTCCACAGCTAGAACCTTCTACAGGAGATCCTTCCTGTCCACAGCTAGAACCCTCTACAGGAGATCCTTCCTGTCCACAGCTAGAACCCTCTACAGGAGATCCTTCCTGTCCACAGCTAGAACCCTCTACAGGAGATCCTTCCTGTCTAAAGCTAGAACCCTCTACAGGAGATCCTTCCTGTCTACAGCTAGAACCTTCTACAGGAGATCCTTCCTGTCTACAGCTAGAACCATCTACAGGAGATCCTTCCTGTCTACAGCTAGAACCCTCTACAGGAGATCCTTCCTGTCCACAGCTAGAACCTTCTACAGGAGATCCTTCCTGTCCACAGCTAGAACCCTCTACAGGAGATCTTTCCTGTCTACAGCTAGAACCCTCCACAGTAGATCCTTCCTGTCTACAGCTAGAACCTTCTACAGGAGATCCTTCCTGTCCACAGCTAGAACCTTCTACAGGAGATCCTTCCTGTCTACAGCTAGAACCTCCTACAGGAGATCCTTCCTTTCCACAGCTAGAACCCTCTACAGGAGATCCTTCCTGTCCACAGCTAGAACCATCTACAGGAGATCCTTCCTGTCTACAGCTAGAACCCTCTACAGGAGATCCTTCCTGTCCACAGCTAGAACCATCTACAGGAGATCATTCCTGTCTAGAGCTAGAACCATCTACAGGAGATCCTTCCTGTCTACAGCTAGAACCCTCTACAGGAGATCCTTCCTGTCCACAGCTAGAACCATCTACAGGAGATCCTTCCTGTCTAAAGCTAGAACCCTCTACAGGAGATCCTTCCTGTCTAAAGCTAGAACCCTCTACAGGAGATCCTCACTGTCCACAGCTAGAACCCTCTACAGGAGATCCTAACCATCCACAGCTAGAACCCTCTACAGGAGATCCTTCCCATCCACAGCTAGAACCCTCTACAGGAGATCCTTCCTGTCCACAGCTAGAACCCTCTACAGGAGATCCTTCCTGTCTACAGCTAGAACCCTCCACAGTAGATCCTTCCTGTCTACAGCTAGAACCTTCTACAGGAGATCCTTCCTGTCCACAGCTAGAACCCTCTACAGGAGATCCTTCCTGTCTACAGCTAGAACCCTCTACAGGAGATCCTTCCTGTCCACAGCTAGAACCCTCTACAGGAGATCCTTCTTGCCCACAGCTAGAACCCTCTGCAGGAGATCCTTCCCGTCTACAGCTAGAACCCCCTACAGGAGACCCTTCCTGTCCACAGCTAGAACCTCCTACAGTAGATCCTTCCTGTCCACAGCTAGAACCTTCTACAGGAGATCCTTCCTGTCTACAGTTAGAACCCTCTACAGGAGATCCTTCCTGTCTACAGCTAGAACCCTCTACAGGAGATCCTTCCTGTCCACAGCTAGAACCCTCTACAGGAGATCCTTCCTGTCTACAGCTAGAACCCTCTACAGGAGATCCTTCCTGTCCACAGCTAGAACCTTCTACAGGAGATCCTTCCTGTCCACAGCTAGAACCCTCTACAGGAGATCTTTCCTGTCTACAGCTAGAACCCTCCACAGTAGATCCTTCCTGTCCACAGCTAGAACTTTCTACAGGAGATCCTTCCTGTCTAGAGCTAGAACCCTCCACAGTAGATCCTTCCTGTCTACAGCTAGAACCATCTACAGGAGATCCTTCCTGTCCACAGCTAGAACCATCTACAGGAGATCCTTCCTGTCTACAGCTAGAACCCTCTACAGGAGATCCTTCCTGTCCACAGCTAGAACCTTCTACAGGAGATCCTTCCTGTCTACAGTTAGAACCCTCTACAGGAGATCCTTCCTGTCTACAGCTAGAACCCTCTACAGGAGATCCTTCCCGTCTACAGCTAGAACCCTCCACAGGAGATCCTTCCTGTCCACACCTAGAACCCTCTACAGGAGATCCTTCCCATCCACAGCTAGAACCCTCTACAGGAGATCCTTCCCATCCACAGCTAGAACCCTCTACAGGAGATCATTCCTGTCCACAGCTAGAACCCTCTACAGGAGATCCTTCCTGTCTAAAGCTAGAACAATCTACAGGAGATCCTTCCTGTCTACAGCTAGAACCCTCCACAGTAGATCCTTCCTGTCCACAGCTAGAACCTTCTACAGGAGATCCTTCCTGTCTACAGCTATAACCTTCTACAGGAGATCCTTCCTGTCTACAGCTAGAACCTTCTACAGGAGATCCTTCCTGTCCACAGCTAGAACCCTCTACAGGAGATCATTCCTGTCCACAGCTAGAACCCTCTACAGGAGATCCTTCCTGTCCACAGCTAGAACCTTCTACAGGAGATCCTTCCTGTCTACAGCTATAACCTTCTACAGGAGATCCTTCCTGTCTACAGCTAGAACCTTCTACAGGAGATCCTTCCTGTCTACAGCTAGAACCCTCCACAGTAGATCCTTCCTGTCTACAGCTAGAACCCTCTACAGGAGATCCTTCCTGTCCACAGCTAGAACCCTCTACAGGAGATCCTTCCTGTCCACAGCTAGAACCCTCTACAGGAGATCCTTCCCGTCCACAGCTAGAACCTTCTACAGGAGATCCTTCCTGTCTACAGCTAGAACCTTCTACAGGAGATCCTTCCTGTCCACAGCTAGAACCTTCTACAGGAGATCCTTCCTGTCCACAGCTAGAACCATCTACAGGAGATCCTTCCTGTCTACAGCTAGAACCATCTACAGGAGATCCTTCCTGTCTACAGCTAGAACCCTCTACAGGAGATCCTTCCTGTCTACAGCTAGAACCCTCTACAGGAGATCCTTCCTGTCTACAGCTAGATCCCTCTACAGGAGATCCTTCCTTTCCACAGCTAGAACCCTCTACAGGAGATCCTTCCTGTCCACAGCTATAACCCTCTACAGGAGATCCTTCCTGTCCACAGCTAGAACCATCTACAGGAGATCCTTCCTGTCTACAGCTAGAACCTTCTACACGAGATCCTTCCTGTCTACAGCTAGAACCCTCCACAGTAGATCCTTCCTATCCACGCTAGAACCTTCTACAGGAGATCCTTCCTGTCTACAGCTAGAACCTTCTACAGGAGATCCTTCCTGTCCACAGCTAGAACCTTCTACAGGAGATCCTTCCTGTCTACAGCTAGAACCCTCTACAGGAGATCCTTCCTGTCTACAGCTAGAACCCTCCACAGTAGATCCTTCCTGTCTACAGCTAGAACCCTCCACAGTAGATCATTCCTGTCTACAGCAAGAACCTTCTACAGGAGATCCTTCCTGTCCACAGCTAGAACCCTCTACAGGAGATCCTTCCTGTCTAAAGCTAGAACCCTCTACAGGAGATCCTTCCTGTCTAAAGCTAGAACAATCTACAGGAGATCCTTCCTGTCTACAGCTAGAACCCTCTACAGGAGATCCTTCCTGTCCACAGCTAGAACCCTCTACAGGAGATCCTTCCTGTCCACAGCTAGAACCTTCTACAGGAGATCCTTCCTGTCCACAGCTAGAACCCTCTACAGGAGATCATTCCTGTCCACAGCTAGAACCCTCTACAGGAGATCCTTCCTGTCCACAGCTAGAACCTTCTACAGGAGATCCTTCCTGTCCACAGCTAGAACCTTCTACAGGAGATCCTTCCTGTCTACAGCTAGAACCTTCTACAGGAGATCCTTCCTGTCTACAGCTAGAACCTTCTACAGGAGATCCTTCCTGTCTACAGCTAGAACCCTCCACAGTAGATCCTTCCTGTCTACAGCTAGAACCCTCCACAGTAGATCATTCCTGTCTACAGCAAGAACCTTCTACAGGAGATCCTTCCTGTCCACAGCTAGAACCATCTACAGGAGATCCTTCCTGTCTACAGCTAGAACCCTCTACAGGAGATCCTTCCTGTCCACAGCTAGAACCATCTACAGGAGATCATTCCTGTCTAGAGCTAGAACCATCTACAGGAGATCCTTCCTGTCTACAGCTAGAACCCTCTACAGGAGATCCTTCCTGTCTACAGCTAGAACCCTCCACAGTAGATCCTTCCTGTCTACAGCTAGAACCTTCTACAGGAGATCCTTCCTGTCCACAGCTAGAACCCTCTACAGGAGATCCTTCCTGTCTACAGCTAGAACCCTCCACAGTAGATCCTTCCTGTCTACAGCTAGAACCTTCTACAGGAGATCCTTCCTGTCCACACCTAGAACCTCCTACAGGAGATCCTTCCTGTCCACACCTAGAACCCTCTACAGGAGATCCTTCCTGTCTACAGCTAGAACCCTCCACAGTAGATCCTTCCTGTCCACAGCTAGAACCTTCTACAGGAGATCCTTCCTGTCTACAGCTAGAACCCTCTACAGGAGATCCTTCCTGTCTACAGCTAGAACCCTCCACAGTAGATCCTTCCTGTCCACAGCTAGAACTTTCTACAGGAGATCCTTCCTGTCTAGAGCTAGAACCCTCCACAGTAGATCCTTCCTGTCTACAGCTAGAACCTTCTACAGGAGATCCTTCCTGTCTACAGCTAGAACCCTCTACAGGAGATCCTTCCTGTCTAAAGCTAGAACCCTCCACAGTAGATCCTTCCTGTCTACAGCTAGAACCTCCTACAGGAGATCCTTCCTGTCCACAGCTAGAACCCTCTACAGGAGATCCTTCCTGTCTACAGCTAGAACCCTCCACAGTAGATCCTTCCTGTCTACAGGTAGAACCTCCTACAGGAGATCCTTCCTGTCCACAGCTAGAACCCTCTACAGGAGATCCTTCCTGTCTACAGCTCGAACCTTCTACAGGAGATCCTTCTTGCCCACAGCTAGAACCCTCTACAGGAGATCCTTCCCGTCTACAGCTAGAACCTTCTACAGGAGATCCTTCCTGTCCACACCTAGAACCCTCTACAGGAGATCCTTCCCGTCTACAGCTAGAACCCTCCACAGTAGATCCTTCCTGTCTACAGCTAGAACCTCCTACAGGAGATCCTTCCTGTGCACAGCTAGAACCCTCTACAGGAGATCCTTCCTGTCTACAGCTAGAACCTTCTACAGGAGATCCTTCCTGTCCACAGCTAGAACCCTCCACAGTAGATCATTCCTGTCTACAGCTAGAACCTTCTACAGGAGATCCTTCTTGCCCACAGCTAGAACCCTCTACAGGAGATCCTTCCTGTCCACAGCTAGAACCCTCTACAGGAGATCCTTCCTGTCTACAGCTAGAACCCTCCACAGTAGATCCTTCCTATCCACAGCTAGAACCTTCTACAGGAGATCCTTCCTGTCTACAGCTAGAACCCTCCACAGTAGATCCTTCCTGTCTACAGCTAGAACCTTCTACAGGAGATCCTTCCTGTCTACAGATAGAACCTTCTACAGGAGATCCTTCCTATCCACAGCTAGAACCCTCTACAGGAGATCCTTCCTGTCTACAGCTAGAACCCTCCACAGTAGATCCTTCCTGTCTAAAGCTAGAACCTTCTACAGGAGACCCTTCCTGTCTACAGCTAGAACATTCTACAGGAGATCCTTCTTACCCACAGCTAGAACCCTCTACAGGAGATCCTTCCCGTCTACAGCTAGAACCTTCTACAGGAGATCCTTCCTGTCCACACCTAGAACCCTCTACAGGAGATCCTTCCTGTCTACAGCTAGAACCTTCTACAGGAGATCCTTCCTGTCCACAGCTAGAACCCTCTACAGGAGATCCTTCCTGTCTACAGCTAGAACCCTCTACAGGAGATCCTTCCTGTCTACAGCTAGAACCTTCTACAGGTGATCCTTCCTGTCCGCACCTCGAACCCTCTACAGGAGATCCTTCCTGTCTACAGCTAGAACCTTCTACAGGAGATCCTTCCTGTCCACACCTAGAACCTTCTACAGGAGATCCTTCCTGTCCACACCTAGAACCCTCTACAGGAGATCCTTCCTGTCTACAGCTAGAACCTTCTACAGGAGATCCTTCCTGTCCGCACCTAGAACCCTCTACATGAGAACCTTCCTGTCCACAGCTAGAACCCTCTACATGAGAACCTTCCTGTCCACAGTTAGAACCCTCTACAGGAGATCCTTCCTGTCTACAGCTAGAACCCTCTACAGGAGATCCTTCCTGTCTACAGCTAGAACCCTCCACAGGAGGTCCTTCCTGTCTACAGCTAGAAACCTCTACAGGAGATCCTTCCCGTCCACAGCTAGAACCCTCTACAGGAGATCCTTCCCATCCACAGCTAGAACCCTCTACAGGAGATCCTTCCCATCCACAGCTAGAACCCTCTACAGGAGATCCTTCCTGTCCACAGCTAGAACCCTCTACAGGAGATCCTTCCCGTCTACAGCTAGAACCCTCTACAGGAGATCCTTCCCGTCCACAGCTAGAACCCTCTACAGGACATCCTGTCTACAGCTAGAACCCTCCACAGTAGATCCTTCCTGTCTACAGCTAGAACCCTCCACAGTAGATCCTTCCTGTCCACAGCTAGAACTTTCTACAGGAGATCCTTCCTGTCTAGAGCTAGAACCCTCCACAGTAGATCCTTCCTGTCTACAGCTAGAACCTTCTACAGGAGATCCTTCCTGTCCGCACCTAGAACCCTCTACATGAGAACCTTCCTGTCCACAGCTAGAACCCTCTACATGAGAACCTTCCTGTCCACAGTTAGAACCCTCTACAGGAGATCCTTCCTTTCTACAGCTAGAACCCTCTACAGGAGATCCTTCCTGTCCACAGCTAGAACCATCTACAGGGCATCCTTCCTGTCAACAGCTAGAACCTTCTACAGGAGATCCTTCCTGTCCACACCTAGAACCTTCTACAGGAGATCCTTCCTGTCCACACCTAGAACCCTCTACAGGAGATCCTTCCTTTCTACAGCTAGAACCCTCTACAGGAGATCCTTCCTGTCTACAGCTAGAACCTTCTACAGGAGATCCTTCCTGTCCACACCTAGAACCCTCTACATGAGAACCTTCCTGTCCACAGCTAGAACCATCTACGGGAGATCCTTCCTGTCTGCAGCTAGGACCCTCTACAGGAGAGCCTTCCCGTCTACAGCCAGACCCTTCTACAGGAGATCCTTCCTGTCCACACCTAGAACCCTCTACAGGAGATCCTTCCCGTCTACAGCTAGAACCCTCCACAGGAGCTCCTTCCCGTCCACAGCTAGATCCCTCTACAGGAGATCCTTCCCGTCCACAGCTAGAACCCTCTACAGGTGATCCTTCCTGTCCACAGCTAGAACCCTCTACAGGAGATCCTTCTTGCCCACAGCTAGAACCCTCTACAGGAGATCCTTCCCGTCTACAGCTAGAACCCTCTACAGGAGATCCTTCCTGTCCACAGCTAGAACCCTCTACAGGAGATCCTTCCTGTCTACAGCTAGAACCCTCCACAGTAGATCCTTCCTGTCTACAGCTAGAACCTCCTACAGGAGATCCTTCCCGTCCGCACCTAGAACCCTCTACATGAGAACCTTCCTGTACACAGCTAGAACGCTCTACATGAGAACCTTCCTGTCCACAGCTAGAACCCTCTACAGGACATCCTGTCTACAGCTAGAACCCTCCACAGTAGATCCTTCCTGTCTACAGCTAGAACCCTCCACAGTAGATCATTTCTGTCTACAGCTAGAACCCTCTACAGGAGATCCTAACTGTCCACAGCTAGAACCCTCTACAGGAGATCCTAACTGTCCACAGCTAGAACCCTCTACAGGAGATCCTTCCCGTCTACAGCTAGAACCCTCTACAGGAGATCCTTCCCGTCCACAGCTAGAACCCTCTACAGGAGATCCTTCCCGTCCACACCTAGAACCCTCTACATGAGAACCTTCCCGTCCACAGTTAGAATCCTCTACATGAGATCCTTCCCGTCCACAGCTAGAACCCTCTACAGGAGATCCTTCCCATCCACAGCTAGAACCCTCTACAGGAGATCCTTCCCATCCACAGCTAGAACCCTCTACAGGAGATCATTCCTGTCCACAGCTAGAACCTTCTACAGGAGATCCTTCCTGTCTACAGTTAGAACCCTCTACAGGAGATCCTTCCTGTCTACAGCTAGAACCCTCTACAGGAGATCCTTCCTGTCCACAGCTAGAACCCTCTAAAGGAGATCCTTCCCATCCACAGCTAGAACCTTCTACAGGAGATCCTTCCCATCCACAGCTAGAACCTCTACAGGAGAACCTTCCACAGAGAACTGTGTGAGGACACAGTTATTACAAACTGTAATAGTTATTTGAGTAAAACATATTTAAACCTATCTGAGGTTGAGCTGGTTCAGTTTCAGAACATTTCTGCTTTAATGCGAAGGAGAAGTGCTGTGGGATGGATGTAAGTCTACCGTAGCACGAACACACAAGCTTTGTCTTTGTTTGTGTCCTGTAAGTAAATTGGGATATGTGTTGGAGTTCCACTGATTCCAGGGTAGATTCCCTGGGTTCAGATACAAGCACAGCTTCAGGAGAACAATGACCTGTTTCTCAACTCCTTCAGGGAGCATGAATGTGATTCCAAGTGCAGCTATTCTTAGTGGTGACGTAAAGTTATTAAATACTGACGAGCCATTTGTGTAGTTTGTTTTCAAGAGAAAGGCAGACTGGTCTGAAGTGGTTCTGTTACTTGAGATGTTTTCAGAGTGAGTTGGCTTTGAGTGCTGCTGACACACTGAGCAGCTGTCAGCTAATTGTTTCCCCAACAATACAACCATTCAGCAAATAGCATCTCATAAATGAACATAGCACTGTTTGACCCAGGTTACCAGGAGAGGAGAACAAATGTTTGACAGAAATCGACTCAGTCTGGAAAATGGGTTGTGATGTCACTGACAGACGACAACCCATTGAATAATTTCTGATGTCATATTCTTTCAGTTGTGCACATTTGACAGAAAAGAGGTTCAGACATGCCAAAAACTGAGTTCAGAAGAGTATTTGTAACTGGAGTGGCTTTGGACTGCAGTTTGGCTGCACTGGAGTAAAACTCTGAAGAATCTTCCTGGAAAGTCTCTGAGCCGCAGCTCAGGCTGAACTTTCTCACTTTTTGAAAAGAAGTAACTTGAAAACTGGCCAGGTTTGAACCTGTTGCATGGTAGGAGGACCCTGGTGGGTGTTCAGGCTGTGTCCAGATGAAGATGTCAGTCAGTCACACAGGAACATGATCAGTGTGTAGATTGATTTGACCTTCTATCATGAAAAGTCTCAGGCTCACTGAGAGAATGATCCTTCTTCATCATTCTGACACCAGACTCCCTGATCAACAGGGAAATCATCAAACTGCTTTGATGATTTTAGACACATCCTGTTCCACATTGGCACATATGGTGCTCTGTGGGACCAGATTAGTGGAGCTGTGGTACTGTGCTGCCATCTGCTGCTCACATTTGGACCAGTTTCTACGGTGGCCCTGAAGTACAAACCACATCAACAAATCACTAAACACAACAAAATGAAAAACACAGTAACATTAAACCAGAAGAGGTGGGTACCAGTGTGTGCAACATCACTGACTGGATGATAGAGCTGCTGGTCTTTTGAACCGTTATTCTGCCTGTACCACGGTGATGGTTTGAATAATAATAATTGATACTTTATTGATCCCTCTTAGGGAAATTCAGGCTCTATGTTTGACCAATCCTCATTTCTGAGGATCGGAGGGCAGCCTTTTTGTACAGCTGCCCGGGAAGTTGTGGGGTTCAGTTTCTTGCTCTAGGATACTTTGACACGTACCCTGCCAGCACTGGGGATCGAACACCGGTCTTGTGAATGAAGTGTGATCTCTCACCCCACTGTTTCCTGAAAAAGAACTAGTTTGTCTTGTCCAGCAGTGTCTCTGGGTGGAGACTGAGGAGCTGTACTGCAGGTGTCCCACAGTTTGACACTAGAGTTATTCAGTCAGCTTGGTTTTTCAATAAACCCTCACTTACTGTGAAGCAAGAAAGTTGTTAACGTTCTCTCTCATCTTCTTTTTGTTGACTAGTTGTAACAACCATCATCCAAAAACAAGTTAACAATTTCCAATACATTTAGGACCTGAAGGTGTTAATGCCCTGTCTAAGGGAGAACGCGTACTAATAGTGCGTTCACACCAGCCCAAGCGTCAGTGTAAAGATTATATGTAAAGTCTCTGGTAAAGTCCGTCAGAGGGCCGTCACAGTCTCTGCAGTGCTTTGTGAGCATTGGCAGCATCAACTTTTCAACATTTTCCTGCGTTTTAAGCAGCAAAACTTGAAACACGAGCAACGCAGAAGTTCAGCCAGTTGAACTTTTGAGACTCTTGAAGCGGCGTGTCAACCAATCAAAGCGTCTCACTTTAGTGATGTCACTGCACGTAACTTAAATGAAGCGGGAGCAGGAAAAACCTAACCTCATCCGTTCATAGCTTCTGGAGGAAATGGTTAAACTCAATCTCAGAACACATATGACCAATGGGGTATATCCACAAACGGCACTGATGCAACCGTCGTCGATAGTCTAACTTTATTAGGCAAATAAAGCCAAGCTACTCTCTCGATATGATCCATCATAGTTCAAAACAACAGAGGAAGACCCGCCCACCCGCTCTTTTTGGCTCTGAAGTGGCAGGCGTGTTACGCTTGCTTTTCTCCTTCTAAAAGAAGGAGGAGGAGAGGAAAAACAATAAGAGTGAGAAAACTTGTGGGAAACAAATCTATCATTTTATTTAGTAATGAAAATAAAAAAATAACAAATAAGTCAGGGGCTGGGAGCTCTAACAAAACCACTAAACACAGCCCAGCAAAATAATGCAGTGAAACAGTTAAACTTAACCAAACTCAACACAAATGTAATCAAAGGTTTTACCCCTCAAAACAGAACAAACTATCAACATCCAGAACGTAGCAACTGGAGGAATATAAAGCCCCTTTTACAAACAAACACAGATGCTACCAAAGTCTGTTACCCCTGAGGGAAAATTCAAAAGGGCTGACCTCAGTTTACTAAGACATGTTCCTCAATGAGCTCTACAAGCTTCACCAAGCCAACCCTGGAGCCTACTTGCTTACAAGTAGCTCCTCTAGCTATGGTCCATCCAGCCTTTTATCCTGGGTTCCGGTTGTAGGTAATAAATCAGCCCCATTGGTTCCACCTGGTAAAGCGTGGAAGGATCTTCAAGTGATGAGGCTGCCGGAACTTTGTGTTGTTTCCATGGCGACAGGACAAACGCATGGAAGCCGCCATCTTGCTTCAGGGTTTTAGGTGAGAGGTCACTCAATATGGAACAACAAAGAAAACAGGGGCAGAACATAGCCAGCAGGAGAACACAAATCAAAACAATATGACCAACTGTGCTACACACGGGGGTCATAACAAGGCGTTGCAAGCTTCAACGTATAAACGTCAAACTGATGCGTTGTGAGCGTTGCTTGATGCCGATTAAGTGTGTGGTGTGAACCCACCATTTAAAGCACTAGAAAGAAAACCAACAGAATAACCAACATTTACCCAACTATAAGTCGCAAGTGGTGTATTTACAATCATATTTTATCAAAACAATATGTACTATATACACACACAATAAAATGTCACCAAAATTAAGAAACTGCCATAACTTCAGAGTGAACCAAGGCCAAAATAGCAAACAAAAACCCCACTATCTCCACCCCATGAATCTCACTCAGAGCCATATCCAGACAAAACAGAAAAGAAAAACATTTACTAAACCTATCTAAGAAAAATCAGGAGAAAACATGAGTCAAAGATAATGGCAGTTCACCCCTACTCCAGAAGTACTCACGAAAACAAAAATAAAACTGAGTTGGCAACCCTAATGGTGGACAATGCTGTTAATGTCTCTGCTGTCTGTCCTCTATGTCTCATAATGTCTCTTTATCTTTACATGTCTGTCTGTGTGTAACCACATGTTTAGTGATGCCTGTGTGTGACACTCTGAATCAAACCTGGTTCTGAAATATCAATCAATCTTTATTTGTATAGCCCTTTACCATCAGCCATAGGTGAACTAAAGTGCTTCACAGTATTAAGAAACATAAAACATAAAAAAGTTCAAGAGAATGAATCAGCTAAAACAAAGAATATATACAGAACAATAATAACAATGACAGCTATAAAAGAAGAGGGGCGAGGGATAAGCAGCCTTTACGTACCAAATGCTGCATGAAACAGATGGGTTTTTAGTTCAGATTTAAAACAAACGCTAATTTTACCTGCACAAATCAGCACAAACGAAGCACTACAAAGTAGACTATTATGGTCTGTTTTGATGCAGTCCGGGGGAGCAATGAACTCTGAATGACTTATAAAATAAAGTTTAATATCTCAGAAACCGTAGCAGCACAAACGTCAATTTTATCTGCACAAATCAGCACAAACGAAGCACTAACCGAGCAGCCTATGTGCCTGCACATTTCAAGTGGGTGGGGGTCAGCTTCACCGAGCATCCCAAGCGAGTGCTGTGACCACGTGACAAGTACACGCTGCCTTGGGTTCAGCGGAAAATAAATGATGTGCCTTTCAACGTAAAATGTCGTGCAGTAATGTGTGGTTTTATATATATATATATATATATATATATATATATATATATATATATATATATATATATATATATATATATATATATATATATATATATATATATATATATATATATAATCGTTGTAATATCGTCGGTGTAAAATACGTTTACGGTACATTCTGGCACTTTTAGCACACATGGACTCGCGCTATGTTTTTGCTTTTTCATATATATATATATATATATATATATATATATATATATATATATATAAAAACATGGAACATGGAAATAAAAACACAATATACATTTTGTTGAATGGACCATGGAGACCCTGGATGTATCCACTGACTTCATCTTAACCTTAGTTTTAGTTCTGAACAGCGTTCCTGGAAGAACTCAGTCTCTTTTACACACTGCTGCAGTTTTTAAATGACATTTAGATTACAACTCTGGGAGTAACAGTGAAACTCGAAGGAACAAACAATTGTGTTCACATGTTTTTTTCTTCTTCTTCAAACGCTTCCATGAACGTTTTTGATAAAGTGCTGGAAAGCAGTGGCTTTAAAAACGTGTCATTATTGAGCTTTTATTTTGAAGGTGACGTAAGAAAACGTTTTAGGTGATGCTACGGAAGCTGAGGAGTTCAAAAACGTTTCTTCGTCGCGGGTATCTTCGCTACTCATTGAAACAGGTATTGATTTGATCCCAACTGAATTTTAGGATTTTAACATCTTCACGGAGGGACAGGGCGGAGTTCTGCGGGTCCGTCCAGGTTGGAAGCGGTTGTAGCTCCGGAACCAGAATCATTAGCAGCGAAACGTGCTAAATGCAAATGCTAACATGTGTTCTGAACACGGGTGGTTCTTTAACTCGGTGTCGTTTGTTTGTTCTAAGTATTTTATACAGGAGTTAGCGGAAGTCGTCGTTTTAATGATAAATTGTTAGAACTGAGATGTTCTTCTGAGTTAGAATCAAGTTCTCTCTTCGTTCCTGCGGTTCTGCTCTAAACTGTCAAAATGTGTTTAATGACAGACTGTCCATCCCAGATGGACCAAAGCCAACCAGAGACAAATGGACAGATGTTGTCTCCACCTTTGGAGGAGGGAGAAGAGATGGCAGTCACCATGACAACACAGTTAGAAAACCTTCTTGTGACCCCAGATGACCCTGTGGTCATTTACCAAAATGCACAAACACACTCAACATCAGCATCAACACATCAGTATCGACACACTTCAGACAGTGTGTGTGAGTCACAGCAGGATAACGATGCTATGGAAGCACAAACACATCAAGAAGATGTACCGACACATGTGACATCAGGAACACGGCTTCTGGACAGCATGTGGAAGACGCCGCCTCAAAATCACACACACACTTCAGACTGTGTGTGTGAGACACTTGAAGAAAACCTGAGTGTAACCCCAGATGTCACCACAAACACTCAGACATGTGAAGAAGCAGGTGCACAACCACACACTGTCCCAGGTGTGCATAACACACAGGTAGAACACGTCAATGAGATGTCAGATGACACCATGGCAGCAAGCACGCAGACACATGGAGAACCACACACAGATGGTACCGGAGAGACTCATCCTCAGGACAGTGTGTCTGGTGGCTGTAAAGACGTGGATTCAGAGGATTCAGACAGGTGTTTACACACACACACACACACAGGTCTGTGCAAGTCTTTCAGGTCGTTTACACCACCATTCATGTTTGGTGACAAAGGAATCAGACTCTGATGCTCTTCTTCTTTCCTCATACCTAGTGACAGTTCTTCCTCTTCATCATCCTCTTCATCATCATCTTCTCTTTCTGCCCTGGTGTTTGAAGATGATGATGAAAGTTGCTTCCAGCCAGCTCCTGTCAAAGCCAGAGATGAAGTCTTACTCGAGGTTGGTGTCATGAACCTGTGTTAGTGTTCTAGGTGGGATTCAAATCTGGTCGATAAAGCAGAACTTTTCCTTCCTAAATGAATATCATCTAAATAATAGTGTAAACACAACAAAGTTTGGTTAGCAATGTTAGCTTTAACCGTTAGCAGTGAACTCCCTGCACCCACTCAAATTTTACATCCTGAATGTCTGATGAAGTTCATGCTGTTGAACGTAGCTCTGACTGAGCTGCAGGCAGGGGTGAAAGTAGCTTCAAACTCTTGCCGGTACTATTACTCCCAGAGGGGTGTGGGGGAGAGGGGGCCGGGGGGGGCAGCGACACACACACACACACACACACACACACACACACACACACAAAAGTAAAAAAAATCCTGGCTGTGGTTGATCCAGCTAAAATAACATGACAAAAGGCGGAATATCTATGATCAACTTTTAATTCAAGCATAAGGTGACAAATATTGCCTTAAATTTTCAGCATACATGCACAATATATGGATGGGTGGATGTATGGATGTATGGATGGATGGACGGATGTTTGGATGTATGGACGGATGGATGGATGTATAGACATAGATAGATAGATAGATAGATAGATAGATAGATAGATAGATGTGGATATACATACTGTATATATGCATGGTGTTTGAAAGTTCTGATTATATTATTTATTATATTATTATTAATAACTGCCAGATATTTAAATGATGTTACAAGAAATTCAGCCAACCAAAGAATGTGTGGAATTTCGTAGGTGTCATTTATCCTCTGTCCTGGTCCAGCGGAGGCGGCGTCTCTTGACGTCTGTTGCCCGGTTGTGGAAAACGTTCCAGTCCAATAAATCGAACGTACCCCATAGTAACCGCTGTGTTTCGAAAATGTTTGGGATATAGACGCGCATGCGCACTCGCGTACTGCTAACTGAGGCGCTCAGTTTGCTCAAAGTCGGTTATTTCGGTTCTATTTTCTCAAACTGCGGTCGTGATTAATTTTCAATGAAGGCTTCATAGCAGGCTAACCCGGCCAGATGAGTGTGTTCCGCCTTGCTTATTCACTCACGAAGCTGAGCGGAAGTACACTATGGTCTGGTGAAAACCAGCGGCAGGCAGCCGCTCTCCCGTCTTTCCGGTACTGCGTACCGGCACTAAATCTCTTAGTGGTACGCCGTACCGGCTTACTTTCACCCCTGGCTGCAGGTGTAAGAAGTTGTGATTGAACTCTGTGCGCGCACGTGTGCGTGTGTGCGTTTCTGTGAGGCTGTAATACAGCTGCTGTAGAGAGAGAGACAGCAGCTCAGTGAGAACTGTGTCTACAGACAGACAGACAGCAGTTCAGTAAACTTTAACTAGTGTGTAAAAGTTTTAGGCAGTGGAATTGAGGGCAGCTGTACCCTAGTGGGGAGGGAGATCACCCCCCTTTCAGAAGACTGGGGTTCGATCCCCAGTGCCAGCAGCCTACGTGTTGAAGTATACTGAACTCGTAACTTTCCCTCAGGCGCCGTACAAAATGGCTGCCCTCTACTCCTCAGAAATGAGGATGGGTTAAATGTAGAGCCTGAATTTCCCCAAGAGGGATTAATAAAGTATAAATCCATCCATCTTGCATGTTTTTGGACTGTGGGAGGAAACCGGTAACGTGGTTCTCCCAGATCTATGTGTGTCCCCACTTCTTGTCGAGTTGGGGACACGCATACATCTGGAATCGCTCCATTTGAAACCGTCTATAAAAGGGAGGGACATCTGGTATAATATTTTAAGCAAGTGTCTGTCTTTGATCATTTGTTTTTAGTCACAGTAAATCAAGCTCTTGGAAATCAAGTCAGGAGTAAAACACACACATCGTTACCACTGAGAAAAGCAAAACACATCTTTACTATCAAGAAATACACAAAGTTCTTCCCTTTGATCATTTTTCAATGAAGAAATTGTCTCTAGTCCTAAAACGGATTCAATAGCTGCTTTTATGTGTACATCCACCAGCAGCCATATTTGTTTTACTTTACCTGTCAATCATACCCGAACACCCGCCCCAAGCACAATACTAACACATGATTGGTGCGAATGTTTTTTTGACCGAAATAGACGGTTTTCCATGAAGCAGTACAAGACGGATTTTCATGGGTCTGGAAAACGCCAAATCTGGCGAGAATCCATCTTGCAGCGCGAGGTTAGGAAACCGGAGTCCCAAGGCAACAGTTCTACCAACTGCGCCACCATGCAGCCTAAATTATTATTATTAATAATCTAAATGAATCAGTATCTGTTGTGAGCAGCTGTAACTTTAAAACAGCATCGATGTACCCAGTTAGTGAAGGAACTCAGTCTCTACTTGGAGACATATCTACAAATCTTCTGTGTCCTTCTGTCTCTTCATGTTCTCCCCAATATAATCCATGATGTTGAGTTCAGGTCTGTATGAAGGATAAATCCCCATGATTGTTTCACTCTACAGATGTTCAGTTAACTAACAACATCCTGTTAAAACTACAACAATATTTACATGTTTGTCTCATCAGAACAGCTGGAGCCCAGAAAATCCTGGACTTGAATGAAACTGATGTTCACAGCACATATTGATGTGATTCACATATTTCAAAGAGATACAAAAAAAACTAATTACAGTTTATACTTGTGAAATCCTTCTCAACCTCCTGGGGAATGTTTACTCCAGAGTGTTGGAAAGAATGATCCGACCGATTATTGAACCTCAGATTCAGGAGGAGCAGTTTGACTTTTGCTCTGGTCGTAGAACATCGGACCAGATCTTTATCCTCATGGAGTAACTGAGGGGCTTGTGAAAATTTACCTCTTCGATTCACGTGTTTCGTGGACTTGGAGAAGTCTTATGACTAGATCCCTGGTGCACTTTGTGGGGGTGCTGCTGGAGTACAAGGTCTCAGGCCCACTTCGACTGACTATTCAGTCCTTGTACAATCAAAGCAAGTGCTGTGTCCACATTCTCTGTCCAGCTCATTCCCTGTGCAGGTTGGACTTTACCAGGGTTGCCCCTTGTCACTGATCCTGTTTGTGGTGTTCATGGACAGGATCTTAAGGTGTTGCTGAGGTGAGCAGGGGATCTGGTTTGGGAACCTCATCAGGATCTCATCTCTGCTTTTTGCAGATGATGTGGTTCTGTTGACATCGTCGAGTCATGACCTTCAGCGTGCTCTGGGACGCTTTACAGCCGAGTGGGAAGTGGCTGGGATGAGTCAGCTCAGTCTGAGGTCCTGGGCCCTCATTTATCAATCGTTTGTACACACAGATCTGTTCGTATTTCATGTGTTGGAACAATTCTACACATCGTGTGGTATTTATCAATTTGTACTTGTGTGTAGAAATGTTCCTAAATATAAGTACAGCTCTCGTAGCACAGCATCTAGTGGTAGAACATGGAACCAAAATTCTGAAAGTCTCAGTCATCCACTCGTGTTCCTCATCCACAAATTATCTCTGAACAAATTAGTAATTATGTGTTTCTAAACAGCTTTGTCGCATAACTGGTGTTCAGCGTTATAAAGATAGAAGTATTAGAGATGGTAGGATGGCTGATCTTGCAGAGCCTGCACCCCGGAGGGAGGGCGTCTTCAGTGACCCTGCAGATGCTGGGTGAGCACACAGAGCAGATACCACTTTCCAAATAAACAGCTCATTAAATCAACAGCTCATTTCAAATCATAACTAGGTTATTTATTCATTATGTGTGAAGCACAAGCAGCAACTGCTCCTTCTTTTCCTTAAGAGCCTTTATCGCGTCCTCATTATGCAATGAGGACCCATGCATCAGCTGTTTGACCCGGCTGCCGCTCTTACAGTGTGACGGGATGAGCTTCTGTTTTGAAATACCGGTAAATTATATAGGTCTATTATTTACCTGTCTCCAAGCGCCTAATTGTTTCCTTTATTTATATATAAAAAGCACCGATTATAAAATAAAAAGTATCTCCTTGTTTTATCTGGTTAAGAAGGACGTGTTTTACTTTAAATAATAAAAAAAAAGTTTGACTTATCTTCATTGTGGACACTGGATGGTCCTGCATGTTCTGTTGGTGAAGATGTTTTCACTGTCCCCGTGTACAGTAACACCAGTCAGAGTAACAGCTCTATGATGGAAACATGTCTGTCAAAGGTAGCGGTTCTGAACCTTCTTTACCCTGCTACATGTTTTTTGTGTGTATTTTTATATCAAAACTAGGGATGTCCAGATCCGATCACGTGATCGGAAATCCAGACCCTATCACGTAGTTTCAGACTCGATCGGAATCGGACGTTACTTCCCGATCAGGACTCGAACATGTATGTACATATATTCTTATTCGTTTTTAACGCATCTATACACCTTTTCATGTGACGTCAGTATCCAGGACAGTTTCCCTTGCAACCCACAGCCGCCATTTTAAGAGGGGACGTGTTTCCATGACAACCGACTGCAATGTGTGTGAAAATGTGAATGTTAACAGTCCTGTAGTCTACACAACAGTGGAGAAGATGAGGACTTATAAAAGCCTCGATGTGTATATTTTCATCGAGGTAAGTTTTTTTAATTGGCTCGTTGGATGATGTTGTGTTGAGAATGTTTCCACGTTAGCTCCACTAGCTTCACTAGCCGCGTTAGCATGAGTTCTGGTGTTAGTTTATAGTCATATTAAATCACTATGATGTTATCTTAAACTGGTTCATGGACTGGAGGTGATCACTTACTGCATGCAGAAGACATCCCATGATCATGTTACTCTTTCTGCAGTGTCTGCTGTTCTGATCAGCTGATTTATGTTTATGTTTTATTTAGTAACGTAATGTCCGTCCACAGGTTTGTGTGAGTTCAGACTGTCTGCATGCTCACAGTACAGAAATGCGCTCTCGTCATGTTCGTTTTTACACACAAGTAACAACTTCATGACTCCCCACCATGAAGAAGCCCAGGGGAAATCTCAGGATATGCTGAAGTGGCCGCAACCAGCTGGTCGTCCCAGGACAGGCTGTCCTGTCCTTGCAGCTAAATATTAAATACAACATAAGGAACATCCTGGATCTGTTTATTTGCTCCTTTTTATTCTCTTTTTAATGTATTGATAGGATCAGGACTCGGTATCAGCAGATATTCAAAATCAAATGACTAAGACTCGGACTCTAGGGCAAAAAATCTTGATCGGGACATCCCTAATCGAAACATTTATTTTTTATTTCTGAAGGGATCTCTTCTCTGTTCCAAGTGCATTAACCACATCTGCAACTCTCTCCAAAGCGGTCATTTTTCTTTTATTGGTTTCTATCAAGCGGAGAGAACCAAACAGCACTTGTTGGTTCTGTTCCACTTCTGTAATCAGTTCCTCGACCTTGCTGTCACAGAAAGTTCTTTATTTATTGTTTATTTTGCTCTCTCTCTTTTAATGATTTCCTGTATGGGCTTTAAAGGAAGTGCTGTTACCAAATATGGCTAATTGAGGGTGTTTCTGTATGTAAATGACTGAACGGGCACGCAGACCTGAGTACGCACAAGTGGGATTTATCAACACATGATGTGTGTACGAATGGCCACCGCACGTTTGATAAATCCGACTTTTGGCTGTTCGTACAAACATTCTAAATTTCATTCATAGAATAAAATATAGCACAGTTTCTACCAACAATTGATAAATGAGGACCCAGGTTCCTAACCGGGAATAGATGAGATGCTCTCTTCAGTCTGAAGGTGTGTCTTTGTCTCAAGTGGAGGAGTGGAGAAGACGTTGGGTTTTGGGTTCTAGTGTTTCTGTTGGGACCTGAGCTGAGATCCACACAGTGATGATGTAGACTCGGTCCAGCGTCTGGATAAACACGTTTCATCATTAAACCACAACCAGAAGAGACAGCTGTGTGTTCAAGAGTCCCTTCCATTAAAAACAGTTTTTCTGAGGTTTCTGTTGAATATTTTAGCTCCACAGGTGTTCTTACCTTCATAGTGGGTGAAAACAGGTCAACAACTTCTCTTTCAGTTTTAATCTCTCAAACTACGCAGGTGGTGATAAAACCCGAGTTCTCCCGAGTTCTAACAGCCTGTATCTGTTTCATCACAACTCCTTTGTTCATTAGTATTCATCAGCTCCCGCAGTTGAAACCACGCCTAGCATGCTGCTGGCTAAACGCTGTAGCATAACAGGTATCAAACAGGAAGAGAGAACGTCTGACATAGCCATGCACAGTGGGGCAGGAAACAGTATGGGAAGCCACAGTCACGCCCTTCTACTTCCGGTCCATGGGTCCACTGGACGAAAAAATAATGAATGGAAGTCAATGGAGCGATAAAAGTTATTTTCTGATCCAGTTTGAAATGCACCATGGATCGAACATATGATTTTTGTGAGTTGTAAAGACAAGTTTTGATGCCGAGAAAGTGATCATTTTCGACACGCGGCAAAAGTTATTTTATATTTTGTGTGAAGACACGTAGTAGACTACAACCACTTGTCTCGTAAAATTGACGTCACCATACCGCTCAGAAGGAGAAGAAGAATCAGAATAGGAACAATGGCGGTGAGTTTAGCGAGCTTCACCTCCTTCTATCAGGACGAAGGAAGGAGCATTAAATGACTAGTTTTGTGGTGACATCCAGGTACAAAACACACCCGCATTGTCACGTAAAAACGAGGGAAAAGGCAGCGGTGAGACTCGGGAGATTCTGCCATGACCTCATATGTGCGACTTTTCAGTTGTAGTCATTTTAATTACAAAATTTAAAAAATAAATAAATCCAAATCCACTTGACAGACCCGGTCAAAACGTACATCATTATCTATCATTTAAATTGCGGTACAGCTTATGTGTGATTCAGGGTGAAGACAAAGTGGACCAGAAAATAACTTTTATCGCTTCACTGGCTACGTTTACATGCGCCAAATTTCCCCAATCTGATTAAAATCTTGGTCGATCTGAATTCCCAAATCCCTGTTTACATGGACACTAACTGAAATGATCTGATCATGTCATGAGTACACATGCACCAAGCACTCAATCAGGTTAAATGAGTTGAGCATGCGCACAGCGAGTTGTCTTACAAACTCCGTCCTTTCTGCACGTCTTTCCCGCCCCATCGTGTGCTCGATCTGACTCACGTTATCCGCAATATGGACCCTCTGCGGGTGATTACCTTTATGTTTGGGTTTTTACTGGTCGCATTAACCAAGTTAGAGGCTGAATACATATTACTACTGCTCCTCCACCACAGGAGAGGAGAGCAGGATGACAGGATGACTGCACCAGCAGACCACTTCTGTTTACTTCCCGCTATGTTTTCTACTTGGGTCTGCGAAAGTGGAAAGACGTCACGCTGAAGTTGTACGCATGCGCAAAGGGCTCTTTTCACCCTTTCTTTCCTAATGGGTGTGTACATGCACGTCTATCCGAATGAAGATCGGACAAAACCACCCCTCTCGATCGGAAGTAAATTTCATTCTGATCAGGCTGCATCGGATCAAAACATTCTGATTGACATGTTTACATGACGTATTTTTTATCCGATTGGGCGTTTATTCTGATTAAATGTGCCCATGTAAACGTAGCTATTGACTTCCGTTCATTATTTTTTTGTTCAGGGGACCCATGGGCCGACCGGAAGGGGAGGAGACTGTGGCTCCCCATACCTTGCTCTCATAGGCTAGTTTGTTAGCCAATCTGTGTCCAGCAAATTAGAATCATGAATATGAACGAGTTGCTGCCGAAGCCTGACGGAACCACCCGAATTTTGACGCAGAGAGATTGAAAGGTCTGTTAATCAGTGTTTCCTAAGGTTTTTTAGATATAAAATGTTCATATTACAGGTAAATATTTAAGAAATAACCACAAAGTCATGAAATATATGTGAAATGGCCTCTTTAACTATCTGGGCTTTTTGTTCATGAGGGATGCAGAATAGAGCAGGAGATGAACCAACGGATTTAGGTTTCGTCCTCAGTGATGAGGGAGCTGCTTTACTGGTCTTTCTATGTTCCGACCCTCACCGATGGTCATGAGATATGAATTTGACATATGGTGAGAAGCTCCATCATTCGGCGGTAGCTTGAAGTAGAGCTCCTGCTACTCCACATCAGAGTCAGCGAAGGTGGTTCAGTCAGCTGGTTAGGATGTTTCCTGGATGGAGACATCCTAACTCCATGGAGGTTTACCAGAGCTGTCCCTCTGGGAGGAGGCCCCCCGGGCAGACCTAGAATTTTCTGGAGGGATATATGTATCTTCTATCACTTGGGAACATCTTGGGATCGGTGTTGCTGGGGTGAGGGATGTGTGGGTTATTTTTCTGAACCTGTAGCCTCTGCAACCCAACATCGGATAAGCATAAGAAGATTGATAGATGAATGATGTTCCGCTTGTTCCGTGTCAATTTTAAGAGAATATTGCTAAAGAGATTTCTCCTGTTTGTGTGCAGGAGCTTCCAGCTGTAGAGGAAGTGTCTGTGACTTTACCACAGGAAGCAGAACTACTGCCGGTGGGAACCATCTCCAGCGTTATACAGCAGCTTGGTAAACACACACAGCTGAAGATGCTTTCACATCTCTTCAGAAACTTTCATCTTGAGTTCAGCATGACAGGAAGATCTTTGTGTCCATGTGCTTAGTTATCATCCAGTCTCTGAAAGACACTCCTCCCCTGAATGAAGACAGCATCCTCTTCACTTCTGATAGGCTGGCTGTGGGAAAGGTGAGGGTGTCAGGAGGAACCTGTGTGTGTATGCTGTTGTTTCCTACATGCTAACACTTTTTTCTTTGTGTGTTGGAGGTATTCGAAGTGTTCGGCCCCGTGTCCAGTCCTCTGTATGTTCTACGTTTTAACTCTGTAGACCAGATCCAGAGGAAGGGACTGACCGAGGGACTGATGCTTTATTATACACCAACCATCAAAGAATACACAGGATACATCCTCACACAGCAGCTGAAGCTGTAAGGACACACACTTTCTGTATGACACGGTCCAAGATCTATTTTGATGTGATGAGTTAAAGTCTTTTTTCTACAGCATAAAGGGATCTGATGCATCCTGGAAGAATGACCAAGAACCACCAGAAGAGGTCCAGTAAACATGTATCATACTCAACATACTGTGTGTGCAGTAGAGTGCTCCCATGGTTTCCCATAATTCATCTGTTTTCTTACATTTTCAGGCCTTAGACTATAGTGATGATGAAAAAGAACAAGAAGCAAAGAGGAAGATAAAGAATGTCAAAAAGAAAGAAAATGGCAACACAGGTAATCCAAAGTGAAGAAGCTGTTAACTGAATCCAATCTTTAAAAAGTCAATAAAAATAAAAAATGCCAGGAGCAGCTGATCAGAATTAGAATTGACCTTTATTGCTAAGTATCATTTGAATAATAGAAAGAATTTGACTTTGAAGTGGACACTCTGTAGCATCCAGGCTTCTGTAGACACAACGCTCTGGATCATACAGGCGTGTGTTAACGCAACGCTCTGGATCATACGGGTGTGTGTTAACGCGACGCTCTGGATCATACAGGCGTGTGTTAACGCAACGCTTTGGATCATACGGGTGTGTGTTACCGCGACGCTCTGGACCATACGGCGTGTGTTAACGCAACGCTCTGGATCATACGGCGTGTGTTAACGCGACGCTCTGGACCATACGGAGTGTGTTAACGCGACGCTCTGGATCATACGGGCGTGTGTTAACGCGACGCTCTGGACCACACGGAGTGTGTTAACGCGACGCTCTGGACCATACGGAGTGTGTTAACGCGACGCTCTGGACCATACGGCGTGTGTTAACGCAACGCTCTGGATCATACGGCGTGTGTTAACGCGATGCTCTGAACCATACGTCGTGTGTTAATGCGACGCTCTGGATCATACGGGCGTGTGTTAATGCGACGCTCTGAACCATACGTCGTGTGTTAATGCAACGCTCTGGATCATACGGGCGTGTGTTAACGCGACGCTCTGGACCATACGGCGTGTGTTAACGCGACGCTCTGGACCATACGGGCGTGTGTTAACGCGACGCTCTGGACCATACGGCGTGTGTTAACGCGACGCTCTGGACCATACGGCGTGTGTTAACGCGACGCTCTGGACCATACGGAGTGTGTTAACGCGACGCTCTGGACCATACGGCGTGTGTTAACGCAACGCTCTGGATCATACGGCGTGTGTTAACGCGACGCTCTGGACCATACGGTGTGTGTTAACGCGACGCTCTGGACCATACGGGCGTGTGTTAACGCGATGCTCTGAACCATACGTCGTGTGTTAATGCGACGCTCTGGATCATACGGGCGGGGGTTAATGCGACGCTCTGAACCATACGTCGTGTGTTAATGCAACGCTCTGGATCATACAGTGTGTGTTAACGCGACGCTCTAGATCACACAGGCGTGTGTTAATGCAACGCTCTGGATCATACGGGTGTGTGTTAACGCGACGCTCTGGACCATACGGCGTGTGTTAATGCGACGCTCTGAACCATACGGCGTGTGTTAATGCGACGCTCTGGATCATACGGGCGTGTGTTAATGCGACGCTCTGAACCATACGTCGTGTGTTAATGCAACGCTCTGGATCATACGGCGTGTGTTAACGCGACGCTCTGGACCATACGGAGTGTGTTAACGCGACGCTCTGGATCATACGGGCGTGTGTTAACGCGACGCTCTGGACCATACAGCGTGTGTTAACGCGACGCTCTGGACCATACGGGTGTGTGTTAACGCGACGCTCTGGACCATACGGAGTGTGTTAACGCGACGCTCTGGACCATACGGCGTGTGTTAACGCGACGCTCTGGATCATACGGGCGTGTGTTAACGCGACGCTCTGGACCACACGGAGTGTGTTAACGCGACGCTCTGGATCATACGGGCGTGTGTTAACGCGACGCTCTGGACCATACGGCGTGTGTTAACGCGACGCTCTGGACCATACGGAGTGTGTTAACGCGACGCTCTGGACCATACGGTGTGTGTTAACGCGACGCTCCGGACCATACGCGTGTGCTAACGCGACGCTCTGGACCATACGGAGTGTGTTAACGCGACGCTCTGGATCATACGGCGTGTGTTAACGCGACACTCTGGATCATACGGGTGTGTGTTACTGCGACGCTCTGGACCATACGGCGTGTGTTAACGCAACGCTCTGGATTATACGGGCGTGTGTTAACGCGATGCTCTGGACCATACGGCGCGTGTTGACGCAACGCTCTGGACCATACGTCGTTTGTTAATGCGACGCTCTGGATCATACAGTGAGTGTTAACGCGACGCTCTAGATTATACAGCGTGTGTTAACGCGATGCTCTGGATCATACGGGCGTGTGTTAACGCGATGCTCTGAACCATACGTCGTGTGTTAATGCGACGCTCTGGATCATACGGGCGTGTGTTAATGCGACGCTCTGAACCATACGTCGTGTGTTAATGCAACGCTCTGGATCATACAGTGTGTGTTAACGCGACGCTCTAGATCACACGGGCGTGTGTTAATGCAACGCTCTGGTTCATACAGGTGTGTGTTACCGCGATGCTCTGGACCATACGGCGTGTGTTAACGCAACGCTCTGCATCATACGGCGTGTGTTAACGCGACGCTCTGGACCATACGGGGGTGTTAACGCGACACTCTGGATCATACGGGTGTGTGTTACTGCGACGCTCTGGACCATACGGCGTGTGTTAATGCGACGCTCTGGATCATACGGGCGTGTGTTAATGCGACGCTCTGAACCATACGGCGTGTGTTAATGCAACGCTCTGGATCATACAGTGAGTGTTAACGCGACGCTCTGGACCATACGGGCGTGTGTTAACGCGATGCTCTGAACCATACGTCGTGTGTTAATGCAACGCTCTGGATCATACAGTGTGTGTTAACGCGACGCTCTAGATCACACAGGCGTGTGTTAATGCAACGCTCTGGTTCATACGGGTGTGTGTTACCGCGACGCTCTGGACCATACGGCGTGTGTTAACGCAACGCTCTGCATCATACGGCGTGTGTTAACGCGACGCTCTGGATCATACGGGCGTGTGTTAACGCGACGCTCTGGACCATACGAGCGTGTGTTAACGCGACGCTCTGGACCATACGGCGTGTGTTAACGCGATGCTCTGAACCATACGTCGTGTGTTAATGCGACGCTCTGGATCATACAGCGTGTGTTAACGCGACGCTCTGGACCATACGGGTGTGTGTTAACGCGACGCTCTGGACCATACGGCGTGTGTTAACGCGACGCTCTGGACCATACGGCGTTTGTTAATGCGACGCTCTGGATCATACAGTGTGTGTTAACGCGACACTCTAGATTATACAGCGTGTGTTAACGCGATGCTCTGGATCATACGGGCGTGTGTTAATGCGACGCTCTGAACCATACGTCGTGTGTTAATGCGACGCTCTGGATCATACGGGCGTGTGTTAATGCGACGCTCTGAACCATACGTCGTGTGTTAATGCAACGCTCTGGATCATACGGTGTGTGTTAACGCGACGCTCTGGACCATACGGGCGTGTGTTAACGCGACGCTCTGGACCATACGGGTGTGTTAACGCGACGCTCTGGACCATACGGCGTGTGTTAACGCAACGCTCTGCATCATACGGCGTGTGTTAACGCGACGCTCTGGACCATACGGAGTGTGTTAACGCGACGCTCTGGATCATACGGGCGTGTGTTAACGCGACGCTCTGAACCATACGTCGTGTGTTAATGCGACGCTCTGGATCATACGGGCGTGTGTTAATGCGACGCTCTGAACCATACGTCGTGTGTTAATGCAACGCTCTGGACCATACGGCGTGTGTTAACGCGACGCTCTGGACCATACGGAGTGTGTTAACGCGACGCTCTGGACCATACGGCGTGTGTTAACGCAACGCTCTGCATCATACGGCGTGTGTTAACGCGACGCTCTGGACCATACGGCGTGTGTTAACGCGACGCTCTGGATCATACGGGCGTGTGTTAACGCGATGCTCTGAACCATACGTCGTGTGTTAATGCGACGCTCTGGATCATACGGGCGTGTGTTAATGCAACGCTCTGGTTCATACAGGTGTGTGTTACCGCGATGCTCTGGATCATACGGCGTGTGTTAACGCGACGCTCTGGACCATACGGAGTGTGTTAACGCGACGCTCTGGATCATACGGGCGTGTGTTAACGCGACGCTCTGGACCATACGGAGTGTGTTAACGCGACGCTCTGGATCATACGGGCGTGTGTTAACGCGACGCTCTGGACCATACGGGTGTGTGTTAACGCGACGCTCTGGACAATACGGAGTGTGTTAACGCGACGCTCTGGACCATACAGCGTGTGTTAACGCGACGCTCTGGACCATACGGCGTGTGTTAACGCGACGCTCTGGATCATACGGCGTGTGTTAACGCGACGCTCTGGATCATACGGGTGTGTGTTACCGCGACGCTCTGGATCATACGGGTGTGTGTTAACGCGACGCTCTGGACCATACGGTGTGTGTTAACACGACGCTCTAGATCACACGGGCGTGTGTTAATGCAACGCTCTGGTTCATACGGGTGTGTGTTAACAGGAAGAAGAGAATGAGTCAGCAGCACCCCCACCTCAGCTAAGATATTGTAGTCTAGATGCAGAAAAAGTGCTGAAATGTTTCTTTATTGAAGTTTCATAAATAATAGAGTGGGTTTTAATTGTTCTATTATTAGTGTAGAATTATCTAATCCGGGTTTGAAATGTCTGAGTGTTGTAGTTTTTGAGCTACAGCTGAGATAATCTACTGTAGAACACATTAAAGACGCTCAGTTTAGAGAAAAATTTGGTTTAGCCATTTCCTGAATCGGAAGCTAGAAATGGAAACTAACTTCAGCCTCATTGAAATTTGACGGTTTCTCCATCCAGACGCGTGAGAGTCTGAATGTGACAGGAAGTCTGAAACAGAAGTGTAAACCTTTATTTGTTGTTCTTTCAGATAAACCTGCCCATGTTTCTCAGAGAACTTCACAGCAGCGTCAGAAACACAATGTACGGGGTTTCCCACCAATATGTGCAGGACCTCGAGTCAGGCATCAGGACCCAAGAAAAACACATCCCACATACTCTCAGTCATACTTTCCATCTGGACACACAAATGTCCTTCCCACGTACCTCCCCCCTCCCTGCCCATACCCTCCCCCTCCTCATCCTTCTTTCTCCCCACACAGCTTCCCTCTCTATCCTCCTCCCCCTCTTCCTCCTTCATCCTTTTTCAATCCAGCTTTCTCTCCTCTTTGGCCTCCTAGCTCTGTCTCCTACTCAAACTTCTCCCTTCCCCCTCCCCCACCTCCACCTCCTCCATCACCCCCTCACTGACACATTACACACCCTTCTCATGTCCATGGAGGTGGCAGGATGATGTTTATTGTTGTGAAGCAGGCAGCAGAATGCTGAGGTCTGTGCTGTAGAACCACTAATCAGACATTTCCTTTCATTAGCTTATGAAGCTTCAGCAGCCCCTCACCCTGACACCTCGTTATATTTCTGTGGGGTTTCATTTACTTACTCACAGATTGGACCAGGTGTGTTGTTTCTTTACCTGCCCCTCTTGCCTGTCCTCATGCTGTTCGTGTTTGTGTCATCCTCCTGTGAGACTCAGCAGAGTCTGATCCTCTCGACGGTCTCTGGTTTTAGTGTCGTGGTCAAACGTGAGCACTTCCCAGTGAAAATGTTTGTTCCTTCTGGCTGTTGGATTTAAATTTAAGGGAGGGTTTCACATCATGCACATCAAACCAGATGCAAAACACTCAACTGTTTCTGCTGTCTTCATCATTATTACAGATTATTTTTAATCTAAAGACTCAGACTGTAACGTATGTGTGAAAATCGCCTGCTGCCTTTTATCTTCAAAATCCACTTCAGGTTTTATATTTCAGCAAAATCTCACTGAAGCAGCAGGAAACCAGGATCAAACATCATTTCTCTTTCATTAATACTTATTATAATTTCATATTAATATAACTTAAAATCCAGGATAAGCATCTACAGTTGTTAAACTCAGGCTTTATTCTTGAAACGTCTCTCATCCTGTGTGACCTGGACTTCGCTGCCACCAGCAGAGAGCCAAATGGAAACCTGGACCTACTGGATTCAGTTCTACAGTAACAGATTAAGTCACATTTCCTAGTTGTGTATTAATGATGAGTGTTTCCATCCACGTGTGATCTTGTAAATCTGATGTGCCTTTTGGTTACTGAAGGTGTTTGTCAATAAAAATTATGCTGATACCAGTTTTTCTGAGTTTGATTTTTTTTTTTCAAATAAATTTTACACTGTCCAGTGAAGAAAAAAACAATGAAACTTTTGCATCCATGGCTCATGTGCCACACCTTTCAGAAAGATGTTTTTAAAATGTGAGTATGGAGCTGATGACTGATAAAAATTGGTAGAACAGGAAACTGATATTTTATAGTTACCTTGAATAAAACCTTAAATTTAGTCTCATCTGCAGGTATGTAAATATAAATTCAGGAACATGGAATGAGAGCAGCCATGCTAATGTTCATACATACAAATGCATTCATATGAGCCTCTCACATTGTTTTACTGTGTTTTATAATACAACTGATAGGAGACTCTCAGACCTCTGGCCTTCATCAGACTCTCAGACCTCTGGCCTTCATCAGACTCTCAGACCTCTGGCCTTCATCAGACTCTCAGACCTCTGGCCTTCATCAGACTCCTGGTGTCAGACTCTCAGACCTCTGGCCTTCATCAGACTCCTGTGTGTCAGACCTCTGGCCTTCATCAGACTCCTGTGTGTCAGACTCTCAGACCTCTGGCCTTCATCAGACTCCTGGTGTCAGACTCTCAGACCTCTGGCCTTCATCAGACTCCTGGTGTCAGACTCTCAGACCTCTGGCCTTCATCAGACTCTCAGACCTCTGGCCTTCATCAGACTCCTAGTGTCAGACTCTCAGACCTCTGGCCTTCATTCAGACTCTTACACCTCTGGCCTTCATCAGACTCTCAGACCTCTGGCCTTCATTCAGACTCTTAGACCTCTGGCCTTCATCAGACTCCTGGTGTCAGACTCTCAGACCTCTGGCCTTCATTCAGACTCTTAGACCTCTGGCCTTCATCAGACTCTCAGACCTCTGGCCTTCATTCAGCCTCTTAGACCTCTGGCCTTCATCAGACTCCTGGTGTCAGACTCTCAGACCTCTGGCCTTCATCAGACTCCTGTGTGTCAGACTCTCAGACCTCTGGCCTTCATCAGACTCCTGGTGTCAGACTCTCAGACCTCTGGCCTTCATTCAGACTCTTAGACCTCTGGCCTTCATCAGACTCTCAGACCTCTGGCCTTCATCAGACTCTCAGACCTCTGGCCTTCATCAGACTCCTGGTGTCAGACTCTCAGACCTCTGGCCTTCATCAGACTCCTGGTGTCAGACTCTCAGACCTCTGGCCTTCATTCAGACTCTTAGACCTCTGGCCTTCATCAGACTCCTGGTGTCCGACCCTCAGACCTCTGGCCTTCATCCAGACTCTCAGACCTCTGGCCTTCACCAGACTCCTGGTGTCAGACTCTCAGACCTCTGGCCTCCATCAGACTCTCAGACC
>SSNP01000141.1:577448-587729 GCA_006937955.1 Pachypanchax playfairii
ACCTCTGGCCTTCATCAGACTCCTGTGTGTCAGACTCCCAGACCTCTGGCCTTCATCAGACTCCTGGTGTCAGACTCTCAGACCTCTGGCCTTCATTCAGACTCTCAGACCTCTGGCCTTCATCAGACTCTCAGACCTCTGGCCTTCATTCAGACTCTTAGACCTCTGGCCTTCACCAGACTCCTCGTGTCAGACTCTCAGACCTCTGGCCTTAATTCAGACTCTTAGACCTCTGGCCCTCATCAGACTCTCAGACCTCTGGCCTTCATCCAGACTCTTAGACCTCTGGCCTTCACCAGACTCCTGGTGTCAGACTCTCAGACCTCTGGCCTTCATCAGACTCCTGGTGTCAGACTCTCAGACCTCTGGCCTTCATCAGACTCTTAGACCTCTGGCCTTCATCAGACTCCTGGTGTCAGACTCTCAGACCTCTGGCCTTCATTCGACCCTCAGACCTCTGGCCTTCATCAGACTCCCAGACCTCTGGCCCTCATCAGACTCTCAGACCTCTGGCCTTCATTCAGACTCTTAGACCTCTGGCCTTCATCAGACTCCTGGTGTCAGACTCTCAGACCTCTGGCCTTCATTCAGACTCTCAGACCTCTGGCCTTCATCAGACTCTCAGACATCTGGCCTTCATCAGACTCTCAGACCTCTGGCCCTCATCAGACTCCTGGTGTCAGACCCTCAGACCTCTGGCCTTCATCAGACTCTCAGACCGCTGGCCTTCATCACACTCTCCGACCTCTGGCCTTCATCAGACTCCCGTGTGTCAGACTCTCAGACCTCTGGCCTTCATCAGACTCCTGTGTGTCAGACTCTCAGACCTCTGGCCTTCATCAGACTCCTGGGGTCAGACTCTCAGACCTCTGGCCTTCATCAGACTCTCCGCCCTCTGGCCTTCATCAGACTCCTGGTGTCAGACTCTCAGACCTCTGGCCTTCATTCAGACTCTTAGACCTCTGGCCTTCATCAGACTCTCAGACCTCTGGCCTTCATTCGACTCCTGTGTGTCAGACTCTCAGACCTCTGGCCTTCATCAGACTCCTGCGTGTCAGACTCTCAGACCTCTGGCCTTCATCAGACTCCTGTGTCTCAGACTCTCAGACCTCTGGCCTTCATCAGCCTCCTGGTGTCAGACTCTCAGACCCCTGGCCTTCATTCAGACTCTTAGACCTCTGGCCTTCATCAGACTCCTGGTGTCAGACTCTCAGACCTCTGGCCTTCATTCAGACTCTTAGACCTCTGGCCTTCATCAGACTCTCAGACCTCTGGCCTTCATCAGACTCTCAGACCTCTGGCCTTCATCAGACTCTCAGACCTCTGGCCTTCATCAGACTCCTGTGTGTCAGACTCTCAGACCTCTGGCCTTCATCAGACTCCTGGTGTCAGACTCTCAGACCTCTGGCCTTCATCAGACTCCTGGTGTCAGACTCTCAGACCTCTGGCCTTCATTCAGACTCTCAGACCTCTGGCCTTCATCAGACTCTCACACCTCTGGCCTTCATCAGACTCCTGGTGTCAGACTCTCAGACCTCTGGCCTTCATCAGACTCCTGGTGTCAGACTCTCAGACCTCTGGCCTTCATTCAGACTCTTAGACCTCTGGCCTTCATCAGACTCCTGGTGTCAGACTCTCAGACCTCTGGCCTTCATCAGACTCTCAGACCTCTGGCCTTCATCAGACTCCTGGTGTCAGACTCTCAGACCTCTGGCCTTCATCAGACTCCTGGTGTCAGACTCTCAGACCTCTGGCCTTCATTCAGACTCTCAGACCTCTGGCCTTCATCAGACTCTCAGACCTCTGGCCTTCATCAGACTCTCAGACCTCTGGCCTTCATCAGACTCCTGGTGTCAGACTCTCAGACCTCTGGCCTGCATCAGACTCTCAGACCTCTGGCCTGCATCAGACTCCTGGTGTCAGACTCTCAGACCTCTGCCCTCCATCAGACTCCTGGTGTCAGACTCTCAGACCTCTGGCCTTCATTCAGACTCTCAGACCTCTGGCCTTCATCAGACTCTCAGACCTCTGGCCTTCATCAGACTCTCAGACCTCTGGCCTTCATCAGACTCCTGTGTGTCAGACTCTCAGACCTCTGGCCTTCATCAGACTCCTGGTGTCAGACTCTCAGACCTCTGGCCTTCATTCAGACTCTCAGACCTCTGGCCTTCATCAGACTCTCAGACCTCAAGCCTTCATCAGACTCTCAGACCTCTGGCCTTCATCAGACTCTCAGACCTCTGGCCTTCATCAGACTCCTGGTGTCAGACTCTCAGACCTCTGGCCTTCATTCAGACTCTTAGACCTCTGGCCTTCATCAGACTCCTGGTGTCAGACTCTCAGACCTCTGGCCTTCATCAGACTCTCAGACCTCTGGCCTTCATCAGACTCCTGGTGTCAGACTCTCAGACCTCTGGCCTTCATCAGACTCTTAGACCTCTGGCCTTCATCAGACTCTCAGACCTCTGGCCTTCATTCAGACTCTTAGACCTCTGGCCTTCATCAGACTCTCAGACCTCTGGCCTTCATCAGACTCCTGGTGTCAGACTCTCAGACCTCTGGCCTTCATCAGACTCCTGTGCAGACTGTCAGACCTCTGGCCTTCATTCAGACTCTTAGACCTCTGGCCTTCATCAGACTCTCAGACCTCTGGCCTTCATTCAGACTCTTAGACCTCTGGCCTTCATCAGACTCCTGGTGTCAGACTCTCAGACCTCTGGCCTTCATCAGACTCCTGTGTGTCAGACTCTCAGACCTCTGGCCTTCATCAGACTCCTAGTGTCAGACTGTCAGACCTCTGGCCTTCATTCAGACTCTTAGACCTCTGGCCTTCATCAGACTCTCAGACCTCTGGCCTTCATTCAGACTCTTAGACCTCTGGCCTTCATCAGACTCCTGGTGTCAGACTCTCAGACCTCTGGCCTTCATCAGACTCTCAGACCTCTGGCCTTCATCAGACTCCTGTGTGTCAGACTCTCAGACCTCTGGCCTTCATCAGACTCCTGGTGTCAGACTCTCAGACCTCTGGCCTTCATCAGACTCCTGGTGTCAGACTCTCAGACCTCTGGCCTTCATACAGACTCTCAGACCTCTGGCCTTCATCAGACTCACAGACCTCTGCCCTTCATCAGACTCTCAGACCTCTGGCCTTCATCAGACTCCTGGTGTCAGACCCTCAGACCTCTGGCCTTCATCAGACTCCTGGTGTCAGACTCTCAGACCTCTGGCCTTCATCAGACTCTCAGACCTCTGGCCTTCATCAGACTCCTGTGTGTCAGACTCTCAGACCTCTGGCCTTCATCAGACTCCTGGTGTCAGACTCTCAGACCTCTGGCCTTCATCAGACTCCTGTGTGTCAGACTCTCAGACCTCTGGCCTTCATTCTGACTCTTAGACCTCTGGCCTTCATCAGACTCTCAGACCTCTGGCCTTCATTCAGCCTCTTAGACCTCTGGCCTTCATCAGACTCCTGGTGTCAGACTCTCAGACCTCTGGCCTTCATCAGACTCTCAGACCTCTGGCCTTCATCAGACTCTCAGACCTCTGGCCTTCATCAGACTCCTGGTGTCAGACTCTCAGACCTCTGGCCTTCATCAGACTCCTAGTGTCAGACTCTCAGACCTCTGGCCTTCATTCAGACTCTTAGACCTCTGGCCTTCATCAGACTCTCAGACCTCTGGCCTTCATTCAGACTCTCAGACCTCTCGCCTTCATCAGACTCCTGTGTGTCAGACTCTCAGACCTCTGGCCTTCATCAGACTCCTAGTGTCAGACTGTCAGACCTCTGGCCTTCATTCAGACTCTTAGACCTCTGGCCTTCATCAGACTCTCAGACCTCTGGCCTTCATTCAGACTCTCAGACCTCTGGCCTTCATCAGACTCTCAGACTCCTGGCCTTCATCAGACTCTCAGACCTCTGCCCCTCATCAGACTCCCGGTCCTCTGGCCTTCATCAGACTCTCAGACCTCTGGCCTTCATCAGACTCCTGGTGTCAGACTCTCAGACCTCTGGCCTTCATCAGACTCCTGTGTGTCAGACTCTCAGACCTCTGGCCTTCATCAGACTCCTGGTGTCAGACTCTCAGACCTCTGGCCTTCATCAGACCCCTGGAGTCAGACTCTCAGACCTCTGGCCTTCATCAGACTCTCAGACCTCTGGCCTTCATCAGACTCTCAGACCTCTGGCCTTCATCAGACTCCTAGTGTCAGACTCTCAGACCTCTGGCCTTCATCAGACTCCTGTGTGCCAGACCCTCAAACCTCTGGCCTTCATCAGACTCCTGGTGTCAGACTCTCAGACCTCTGGCCTTCATCAGACTCTTAGACCTCTGGCCTTCATCAGACTCTCAGACCTCTGGCCTTCATTCAGACTCTTAGACCTCTGGCCTTCATCAGACTCCTGGTGTCAGACTCTCAGACCTCTGGCCTTCATTCAGACTCTTAGACCTCTGGCCTTCATCAGACTCTCAGACCTCTGGCCTTCATTCAGACTCTTAGACCTCTGGCCTTCATCAGACTCCTGTGTGTCAGACTCTCAGACCTCTGGCCTTCATCAGACTCCTGGTGTCAGACTCTCAGACCTCTGGCCTTCATCAGACCCCTGTGTGTCAGACTCTCAGACCTCTGGCCTTCATCAGACTCCTTGTGTCAGACTCTCAGACCTCTGGCCTTCATTCAGACTCTCAGACCTCTGGCCTTCATCAGACTCTCAGACCTCTGGCCTTCATCAGACTCTCAGACCTCTGGCCTTCATCAGACTCCTGTGTGTCAGACTCTCAGACCTCTGGCCTTCATCAGACTCCTGGTGTCAGACTCTCAGACCTCTGGCCTTCATTCAGACTCTTAGACCTCTGGCCTTCATCAGACTCTCAGACCTCTGGCCTTCATTCAGACTCTTAGACCTCTGGCCTTCATCAGACTCCTAGTGTCAGACTCTCAGACCTCTGGCCTTCATCAGACTCTCAGACCTCTGGCCTTCATCAGACTCTTAGACCTCTGGCCTTCATCAGACTCCCAGACCTCTGGCCCTCATTCAGACTCTCAGACCTCTGGCCTTCATCAGACTCCTGGTGTCAGACTCTCAGACCTCTGGCCTTCATTCAGACTCTTAGACCTCTGGCCTTCATCAGACTCTCAGACCTCTGGCCTTCATTCAGACTCTTAGACCTCTGGCCTTCATCAGACTCCTGGTGTCAGACTCTCAGACCTCTGGCCTTCATCAGACTCTTAGACCTCTGGCCTTCATCAGACTCTCAGACCTCTGGCCTTCATCAGACTCTCAGACCTCTGGCCTTCATCAGACTCCTGGTGCCAGACTCTCAGACCTCTGGCCTTCATCAGACTCTCAGACCTCTGGCCTTCATCAGACTCTCAGACCCCTGCCTTCATTCAGACTCTTAGACCTCTGGCCTTCATCAGACTCCTGTGTGTCAGACTCTCAGACCTCTGGCCTTCATCAGACTCCTGGTGTCAGACTCTCAGACCTCTGGCCCTCACAGACTCCTAGGTGTCAGACTCTCAGACCTCTGGCCTTCATCAGACTCCTGTGTGTCAGACTCTCAGACCTCTGGCCTTCTTCAGACTCTCAGACCTCTGGCCTTCATCAGACTCTCAGACCTCTGGCCTTCATCAGACTCTCACACCTCTGGCCTTCATTCAGACTCTTAGACCTCTGGCCTTCATCAGACTCCTGGTGTCAGACTCTCAGACCTCTGGCTTCATCAGACTCCTGTGTGTCAGACTCTCAGACCTCTGGCCTTCATCAGACTCCTGGTGTCAGACTCTCAGACCTCTGGCCTTCATCAGACTCTCAGACCTCTGGCCTTCATTCAGACTCTCAGACCTCTGGCCTTCATCAGACTCCTGGTGTCAGACTCTCAGACCTCTGGCCTTCATCAGACTCCTGGTGTCAGACTCTCAAACCTCTGGCCTTCATCAGGCTCTTAGACCTCTGGCCTTCATCAGACTCTCAGACCTCTGGCCTTCATTCAGACTCTTAGACCTCTGGCCTTCATCAGACTCCTGTGTGTCAGACTCTCAGACCTCTGGCCTTCATCAGACTCCTGGTGTCAGACTCTCAGACCTCTGGCCTTCATTCAGACTCTCAGACCTCTGGCCTTCATCAGACTCTCAGACCTCTGGCCTTCATCAGACTCTCAGACCTCTGGCCTTCATCAGACTCCTGTGTGTCAGACTCTCAGACCTCTGGCCTTCATCAGACTCCTGGTGTCAAACTCTCAGACCTCTGGCCTTCATCAGACTCCTGGTGTCAGACTCTCAGACCTCTGGCCTTCATTCAGACTCTCAGACCTCTGGCCTTCATCCAGACTCTTAGACCTCTGGCCTTCATCAGACTCCTGTGTGTCAGACTCTCAGACCTCTGGCCTTCATCAGACTCCTGGTGTCAGACTCTCAGACCTCTGGCCTTCATTCAGACCCTTAGACCTCTGGCCTTCATCAGACTCTCAGACCTCTGGCCTTCATTCAGACTCTTAGACCTCTGGCCTTCATCAGACTCCTGGTGTCAGACTCTCAGACCTCTGGCCTTCATCAGACTCTTAGACCTCTGGCCTTCATCAGACTCTCAGACCTCTGGCCTTCATTCAGACTCTTAGACCTCTGGCCTTCATCAGACTCCTGGTGTCAGACTCTCAGACCTCTGGCCTTCATTCAGACTCTCAGACCTCTGGCCTTCATCAGACTCTCAGACCTCTGGCCTTCATCAGACTCTCAGACCTCTGGCCTTCATCAGACTCCTGTGTGTCAGACTCTCAGACCTCTGGCCTTCATCAGACTCCTAGCCTCAGACTCTCAGACCTCTGGCCTTCATTCAGACTCTTAGACCTCTGGCCTTCATCAGACTCCTGTGTGTCAGACTCTCAGACCTCTGGCCTTCATTCCGACTCTCAGACCTCTGGCCTTCATCAGACTCCTGTGTGTCAGACTCTCAGACCTCTGGCCTTCATCAGACTCCTGTGTGTCAGACTCTCAGACCTCTGGCCTTCATCAGACTCCTGTGTTTCAGACTCTCAGACCTCTGGCCTTCATCAGACTCCTGGTGTCAGACTCTCAGACCTCTGGCCTTCATCAGACTCTTAGACCTCTGGCCTTCATCAGACTCTCAGACCTCTGGCCTTCATTCAGACTCTTAGACCTCTGGCCTTCATCAGACTCCTGTGTGTCAGACTCTCAGACCTCTGGCCTTCATCAGACTCCTGGTGTCAGACTCTCAGACCTCTGGCCTTCATTCAGACTCTTAGACCTCTGGCCTTCATCAGACTCCTGGTGTCAGACTCTCAGACCTCTGGCCTTCATTCAGACTCTTAGACCTCTGGCCTTCATCAGACTCTCAGACCTCTGGCCTTCATCAGACTCTCAGACCTCTGGCCTTCATTCAGACTCTTAGACCTCTGGCCTTCATCAGACTCCTGGTGTCAGACTCTCAGACCTCTGGCCTTCATCAGACTCCTGGTGTCAGACTCTCAGACCTCTGGCCTTCATCAGACTCCTGGTGTCAGACTCTCAGACCTCTGGCCTTCATTCAGACTCTCAGACCTCTGGCCTTCATCAGACTCTCAGACCTCTGGCCTTAATCAGACTCTCAGACCTCTGGCCTTCATCAGACTCCTGGTGTCAGACTCTCAGACCTCTGGCCTTCATCAGACTCCTGGTGTCAGACTCTCAGACCTCTGGCCTTCATTCAGACTCTCAGACCTCTGGCCTTCATCAGACTCTCAGACCTCTGGCCTTCATCAGACTCTCAGACCTCTGGCCTTCATCAGACTCCTGGTGTCAGACTCTCAGACCTCTGGCCTTCATCAGACTCCTGGTGTCAGACTCTCAGACCTCTGGCCTTCATCAGACTCTTAGACCTCTGGCCTTCATCAGACTCTCAGACCTCTGGCCTTCATCAGACTCTCAGACCTCTGGCCTTCATCAGACTCCTGTGTGTCAGACTCTCAGACCTCTGGCCTTCATCAGACTCCTGGTGTCAGACTCTCAGACCTCTGGCCTTCATCAGACTCTCAGACCTCTGGCCTTCATTCAGACTCTCAGACCTCTGGCCTTCATCAGACTCTCAGACCTCTGGCCTTCATCAGACTCCTGTGTGTCAGACTCTCAGACCTCTGGCCTTCATCAGACTCCTGGTGTCAGACTCTCAGACCTCTGGCCTTCATCAGACTCCTGGTGTCAGACTCTCAGACCTCTGGCCTTCATCAGACTCTCAGACCTCTGGCCTTCATCAGACTCCTTGTGTCAGACTCTCAGACCTCTGGCCTTCATCAGACTCCTGTGTGTCAGACTCTCAGACCTCTGGCCTTCATCAGACTCCTGGTGTCAGACTCTCAGACCTCTGGCCTTCATTCAGACTCTTAGACCTCTGGCCTTCATCAGACTCCCAGACCTCTGGCCTTCATTCAGACTCTTAGACCTCTGGCCTTCATCAGACTCCTGGTGTCAGACTCTCAGACCTCTGGCCTTCATCAGACTCCTGGGGTCAGACTCTCAGACCTCTGGCCTTCATCAGACTCTCAGACCTCTGGCCTTCATCAGACTCTCAGACCTCTGGCCTTCATTCAGACTCTTAGACCTCTGGCCTTCATCAGACGCCTGGTGTCAGACTCTCAGACCTCTGGCCTTCATTCAGACTCTCAGACCTCTGGCCTTCATCAGACTCTCAGACCTCTGGCCTTCATCAGACTCTCAGACCTCTGGCCTTCATCAGACTCCTGGTGTCAGACTCTCAGACCTCTGGCCTTCATCAGACTCCTGTGTGTCAGACTCTCAGACCTCTGGCCTTCATCAGACTCCTGTGTGTCAGACTCTCAGACCTCTGGCCTTCATCAGACTCCTGGTGTCAGACTCTCAGACCTCTGGCCTTCATTCAGACTCTTAGACCTCTGGCCTTCATCAGACTCCTGGTGTCAGACTCTCAGACCTCTGGCCTTCATTCAGACTCTTAGACCTCTGGCCTTCATCAGACTCTCAGACCTCTGGCCTTCATCAGACTCTCAGACCTCTGGCCTTCATCAGACTCTCAGACCTCTGGCCTTCATCAGACTCCTGGTGTCAGACTCTCAGACCTCTGGCCTTCATCAGACTCCTGTGTGTCAGACCTCTGGCCTTCATCAGACTCCTGGAGTCAGACTCTCAGACCTCTGGCCTTCATCAGACCACTGGTGTCAGACTCTCAGACCTCTGGCCTTCATCAGACTCCTGGTGCCAGACTCTCAGACCTCTGGCCTTCATTCAGACTCTTAGACCTCTGGCCTTCATCAGACTCTCAGACCTCTGGCCTTCATCAGACCCCAGACCTCTGGCCTTCATCCGACTCCTGTGTGTCAGACTCTCAGACCTCTGGCCTTCATCAGACTCCTGGTGTCAGACTCTCAGACCTCTGGCCTTCATCAGACTCCTGTTTGTCAGACTCTCAGACCTCTGGCCTTCATCAGACTCTCAGGCCTCTGGCCTTCATCAGACTCTCAGACCTCTGGCCTTCATTCAGACTCTTAGACCTCTGGCCTTCATCAGACTCCTGGTGTCAGACTCTCAGACCTCTGGCCTTCATCAGACTCCTGGTGTCAGACTCTCAGACCTCTGGCCTTCATTCAGACTCTTAGACCTCTGGCCTTCATCAGACTCCTGCTGTCAGACTCTCAGACCTCTGGCCTTCATCAGACTCCTGTGTGCCAGACCCTCAAACCTCTGGCCTTCATCAGACTCCTGGTGTCAGACTCTCAGACCTCTGGCCTTCATCAGACTCCTGGTGTCAGACTCTCAGACCTCTGGCCTTCATTCAGACTCTTAGACCTCTGGCCTTCATCAGACTCTCAGACCTCTGGCCTTCATTCAGACTCTTAGACCTCTGGCCTTCATCAGACTCCTGGTGTCAGACTCTCAGACCTCTGGCCTTCATTCAGACTCTTAGACCTCTGGCCTTCATCAGACTCTCAGACCTCTGGCCTTCATCAGACTCCTGTGTGTCAGACTCTCAGACCTCTGGCCTTCATCAGACTCCTGGTGTCAGACTCTCAGACCTCTGGCCTTCATTCAGACTCTTAGACCTCTGGCCTTCATCAGACTCCTGGTGTCAGACTCTCAGACCTCTGGCCTTCATCAGACTCCTGTGTGTCAGACTCTCAGACCTCTGGCCTTCATCAGACTCCTGGTGTCAGACTCTCAGACCTCTGGCCTTCATTCAGACTCTTAGACCTCTGGCCTTCATCAGACTCCTGGTGTCAGACTCTCAGACCTCTGGCCTTCATCAGACTCTCAGACCTC
>SSNP01000141.1:587780-597901 GCA_006937955.1 Pachypanchax playfairii
GCCTTCATCAGACTCCTGGTGTCAGACTCTCAGACCTCTGGCCTTCATTCAGACTCCTGTGTGTCAGACTCTCAGACCTCTGGCCTTCATCAGACTCCTGTGTGTCAGCTCCTCAGACCTCTGGCCTTCATCAGACTCCTAGTGTCAGACTGTCAGACCTCTGGCCTTCATTCAGACTCTTAGACCTCTGGCCTTCATCAGACTCTCAGACCTCTGGCCTTCATTCAGACTCTTAGACCTCTGGCCTTCATCAGACTCCTGGTGTCAGACTCTCAGACCTCTGGCCTTCATTCAGACTCTCAGACCTCTGGCCTTCATCAGACTCCTGGTGTCAGACTCTCAGACCTCTGGCCTTCATCAGACTCCTGTGTGTCAGACTCTCAGACCTCTGGCCTTCCTCAGCGCCCTTCTGTCAGACTCTCAGACCTCTGGCCTTCATCAGACTCTCAGACCTCTGGCATTCATGTCAGACTCTCAGACCTCTGGCCTTCATCAGACTCTCAGACCTCTGGCCTTCATCAGACTCTCAGACCTCTGGCCTTCATCAGACTCTCAGACCTCTGGACTTCATCAGACTCCTGGTGTCAGACTCTCAGACCTCTGGACTTCATCAGACTCCTGGTGTCAGACTCTCAGACCTCTGGCCTTCATCAGACTCCTGTGTGTCAGACTCTCAGACCTCTGGCCTTCATCAGACTCCTGGTGTCAGACTCTCAGACCTCTGGCCTTCATCAGACTCTTAGACCTCTGGCCTTCATCAGACTCTCAGACCTCTGGCCTTCATTCAGACTCTTAGACCTCTGGCCTTCATCAGACTCCTGGTGTCAGACTCTCAGACCTCTGGCCTTCATTCAGACTCTCAGACCTCTGGCCTTCATCAGACTCCTGTGTGTCAGACTCTCAGACCTCTGGCCTTCATTCAGACTCTTAGACCTCTGGCCTTCATCAGACTCTCAGACCTCTGGCCTTCATTCAGACTCTTAGACCTCTGGCCTTCATCAGACTCCTGTGTGTCAGACTCTCAGACCTCTGGCCTTCATCAGACTCCTGTGTGTCAGACTCTCAGACCTCTGGCCTTCATCAGACTCCTGGTGTCAGACTCTCAGACCTCTGGCCTTCATTCAGACTCTCAGACCTCTGGCCTTCATCAGACTCTCAGACCTCTGGCCTTCATCAGACTCTCAGACCTCTGGCCTTCATCAGACTCCTGTGTGTCAGACTCTCAGACCTCTGGCTTTGTGAGCACAGTTCAGGACAACTTCTATGTTGACGACTGTCTTTTCTCCATGTCAAATGAAAGTGAAGGATGCACCATGGTTAAGGAGCAAACAGAACTATGTGCGAGCAGAGGCTTTCATCTTACAAAGTGGACAGCAGAGTCTTTTCAGCCTTCATACCTGAAAAATCAAATCAATGTAAAACCAATGACACAAACGAGGCGTGGCATGCTGTCATTTGTGAGTTCCATATATGACTCCATATTTGTCCCCTGTTATACTGCCAGCAAAAATCATATTGCATGAGTTGTGTGGAAGAAAATTCTCTTGGGATGAGGATATTCCAGCCGACTGGATTCAGAAGTCATAGACATGAGTTAGGTTTGAAGTTGTCACATCTGCGCAACTGCATTATTTTGCAGACGCAAGCAAAAGGGCTATGGAGTAGTAACATGTCTTTGTGTTACAAATGAAAAGGGCAAAAAATATTGTTCAATTGTGTTAGGCAAGTCAAGAGTATTACCTGTAAAACAAACAACCATTCCTAGGTTGGAGCTAATAGCGGCTGCTGTATAGCTGTAAGATTGGACAAACTACTCAGAAATGAGTTGAAAATGGAACTGAAAGAGTCTATTTTTTGGTCTGATAGCACCACAGTTTTGCAATATATTGCAAGTAAAAGCGTCAGGTTTTAGATGTTTGTTGCAAATTGGATGTCCCTTATCAGAGACAATTCCAATCCCTAATCAGTCGAAATATGTCAACTCAGAGTTAAACCCTGCAGACCATGAGTCCATGGGGAAGGAAGGCAAAGGGGTTTCTGTCAAATACATCCTGAATTCAGGAACCATGTGTTTTTGACTGATGACGTTAAAGGTTGGCCAGTGTCACCAATTACGGCAATGGACATTTGTGAAGATGTTGAAGGAAAGGTCATGAGTGTAAATGTTGATTTTGTACACACTGATTCAATCAGTGTATTCATGTGTTACTTTTCAGACTAGCATATATTAAAAAAGGCCATTGCCTCTGACTAAAACATTTGCTTACACAAGATTGTGCCATGAACGCAAAGGATTACAAGGGAGTCCAAGTCAGTGTCATAAGAAACACACACACATATATATACGTATATATACACGTATATACATATTTATATATATAAATATATATGAAGATTCATTCATGTATCCTATCAGCAAGTGAATTTGCATATTAGTTAAATATTTAGATTAGAGCTAAATATATAATTTAGAAAATAAATATTTAGGTCATACCTAAATATTTAACTTTCAAAAGTAAATAATTAGTTTGAAAATTAAATATTTAATTTTAAAAATAAATATTTATTTTGTAAAATAAGCATTTAACTTCAAATTAAACATTTAGCCTTCTAACTAAACATTTAGTTAGTAAATGTAACATTTATAAATAAATGAATAACAAGGTGAAAATAAGCTAAATAACCAAAAATTTTGCTGTTAATTTTGGACCATGTAACTTTACAAACGGCACCCCATAAATAATAACTATAAGCTGTAACACCTACAAACTGGAACTTAATGGTCAGATAAAATAAGACTGAATTAGACACCTATAGTCTAATCAGAGTATTTTATGAAAACAAAGACTATAAAGGCAACTAACACACAGTTTGTGTAAATGGAGGTAGTTTTTTTTCCCACAATCACAAATAACTCTATATATTATACCTCCTGCTCTTTACTGTTTTAAATCTAACCTTGAATAAAATGTTTTGTAATATTTTCCTATATTCATTTGAACATCTTCCTCAAATATTATTCAGTGAAGATCAGTTCAGTTTTAAATTGAATTAATTTGATCTGATTTCTAAAGTTTCTTAGGTTTTTTTCTTTCTAACTTTTTACATTTTCTGTTTTAATTCGCTATAATAATGATTATTATTATCATACATCCTAACATTGTCACTGTTAGTTCCATGTGTCATTATTATACACATCAGCCATCCTACATGAAACATCTTCATGAACATTTCAGCTTCTTCTTACCAGACTCACAGTAACTGAACTCTTCCTCAGTCTGGCCCTGGATCTCCATCTCCTCCGCCCCCTCCTCCTAGGCGATTGTCTTATATTCAAGAATTACAAAAAATTATTTATTCTGGGAATAGCATGGATGATCCTGGTACCAGAAGTTGTGCCAGTCTTCAGATTCGTTGTATTGTAAGTTTTATTTTGAAATGCTCAAGCGGAAGCGTTTCCTGTAAATGCTAATGGCGGAACACAGACCGTTGATTTAAGTAGCTCCTGAGCTACTTGCTGTAGAGTGTTGTGGAACTTGCAGTGATAACAGAGACTTACGTCGAGTCGTTGTGAAAGGTATTTATTGAATGTACCATTTATTGAATGTAAAAGTATGTATTGTGTTTGCTAGTAGCCAACGTTAGCCTGGTCGGTGAATCGCTCAAAATGGCTGATGCATAGGATTGATGGTAAATGTCCTGTATTTGTATAGAGTCTTACTGACCACGCAAAACGCTTTTACACTTCCAGTTTTACAGTCACCCATTCACACAGCCTGGTATGCAAAACGAGGGGCTACACGGGGTTCAGCGTCTTGTCTTTGTGGTGAAGCCGGGATCGATCCACCAGCTTTCCGTTTGGAAGACGACCGCAATACCCATTTAACCAATGCCCAGAGTATTCCACCTGGGCGGGCTAGTCTGGTTCGCCCAGTGTGTTTCACCTGGGCTGGCTGACCCGGTGTGTTCCACCTTGGCGGGCTAGCCCGGCTGGCCCGGTGTGTTTCACTTGGGTAGGCCTCATTGTTGTGGAGGCCCATTTCTGGCTCCGTCACGATTCTGCATGCCATGCAGGGTTCGGGCACGTGTTCACTTGAACAATCTGATCAGGTGTATCGACTTGAGATTTAAACTGTGTTTAGTAAACTATTTGAAAGAAAGGGCAACCTGTACGGGGCTGTGTGAGATACAAGTTACAACTTCAGGAATTCACAAAGTCCAGATTTACAGTTATAACTAAATAACACAAAGATGTCCGACCAGCAAACAACAGATGAACTGTTATTGTAGGAAGTAAACAAACAGCTTTGAATATCATTGTGTTCTGTCGTTTGTTGCCCACGCATCCTGATGTTATTCATTTGAAAAGACTTTTGCAGCTCCAGCATCAGTGCATCAGTGATCCATTAATAATTCTGTGACTGTCAGTTTTCAGTTCATGTTCTCAAAGGATAAATTCATAACTGTACATTTGGACTTTGTGAATTCTTGAAGCTGTAACTTTTTAATTTGTATCTCATCCAAAACAGATACGCTACATGTCTGATGTGATTTAACATAAACAAGCGTTCATAGATTGTTAGTTATTCATGAACAAATACTACATGTCTTTTTGACAGAAATCTTACCTCATATAATGTCATTACATGAAATAAGGATAATTTAAAATATGTTACTTGGATATCACAGCTCAGTTGTTGCTTAGATGAAGTTTATTCACCACATCCAGAGAGGCAAAGCTGAGGCAGTTGTTGTTTTGGGGAACATCCTCCTTACCTGTACTGTGTTTTCTCGCTCATGGTGAACATTTTGCACACTGAGAACGACTCAGTGTCTGGATTTTACAGCCTGATCCTGTGATGTGAGTTGTCAGTGTCCCAGCATGTCCTGGTTATGAAGCTCTCCTCTTTATTTGTGGTGGTCCTACAGTCTCTTTTGGTTCTAGTTGTTAGGGGTATTCTGGCTGCTTGTCATCAGCCATGCTGTCATGCTCCTCAAGCTGTTGGTAGCCTGCCACCTTCTTCTTCTGCTATTATTCTGCTGTCTGTCTGTTAGCAGGATAACTCAAAAACTAATGAATGGATTTTGATGAAAATTTCAGGAAAGGTCGGAAATGACTCGAGGAAGAATTGATTAGATTTTGGGGGTGATCTGGATTACTGTCTGGATCCAGGAATTTTTTTAGGATACGGACATAGTACTTTCTATAATATGTCCACTTGGCGGAGGTCTGCGCTTTCCGAGTGCTTTTCTAGTTCGACTTCTAGGTAGGGATGCACGATAACTATTGACCCGGATAGTTATTGGGCCGATATTAAAAAAAAAAAGTCATTCAGATCTGATAACGAAGTTTTTACCAATAATAAAATAATAACAAACATGGCGCTGCTGTTCTTAGCCGGGGAGTTTTTCAGACCGAAGTGGAGGTGATCACTTACTGTATGCAGAAGACAGCCCATGATCATGTTACTCTTTCTTCAGTGCCTGCTGTTCTATTTGATTACATAACGTTATTTTTTAAATTTAATAACGTATTGTCTGTCCACCGGTTTGTGTGTTCTTGGACTGTTTGCGTGCTCACACTACAGAAATGCACTCTCGTCATATTCATTTTTACACACAAGTAACAACTTCATGACTCCACACTGGGAGGAAGCTCAAGGGAAACCACAGGATGCGCTAGACTGGCCGCAACTGGCTGTTCCAGTCCCAGGACTGCTTGTTGTCCTGTCCCTGCAGCTTATTAAAGAGGAACTCACCCCCTCTAAATTATCTTCCTGCCTTCTAACTGCTTTTTCAAAAGATGCTGAAAGTAGGCGTTACTTTAAGAGGCGGTCCTGAGCTGTGATTGACATGTAGCACTTCTCCGTGTTTCGATTAGCTCCAGTGTGACTCTGCCGTGTTGTAGACTTGTAATCCGACCATGATGAGAATATAACGTCTATAAATCACATCCACACAATCACAACCACTGCAGGGAAGTCTTTTCCCTGATTTAATCAATATTTTTCTGATAATAGTTATTCTCTATGTCGTAGTTTTCGGTGTAGTTTACCGATTGACTGTTGTTAGCCACAATGCTAAAGCTTTTGCCGTGTTGCTGACATGGGTCTGAGTAAATGTCTGAATAAAAATGTCTATAAATCACATCCACACAATCACAACCACTGCAGGGAAGTCTTTGCCTCGGTTTAATTATTCTTTTAATGATATTAGTTATGCTCTATGTCGTAGTTTTCAGAGTAGTTTACCGATTGATTGTTGTTAGCCACAATGCTAAAGCTACTGCCATGTTGCTAAGAGGGATCTGCGTAAATGTCTGAATAGAAATATAACATGCACAAATCACATCCACACAATCACTGCAGTAAAATAAAGTCTTTGTCCAGATTTTAACGATGTTAGTTATTCTTTGTCGTAGTTTTCAGCCAGTTGCTCTAAATCCCTCTGTGCAGCTCTTTGGTGAGAAGCTGGAGACAACGGGCGGGCAGGGGCGAGTGTGTCGGTCTGAGAGATGTTTTTTTTTTTCATAATCACTTTTTATTTTTTTTTATATTTTAACGAGACAAGAAAAGCACAGCATAAAACATTCTGAGCTTCTATAAGAAATAAAAAAATAAATTACAAAATAAAAAAAAAGGGGGTGAGAAATGTATTCCAATTCGATCAAAGGCCACAAGCTTATTACTCTCGAAATGGCTTTGACCCTTTTCATCTCAGCTTTGGACTCTCGTTTACCAGCAGCTATATGACCTAACAATTGCCCTGATTTATCTCCCATTTCATACAATCTATGTTTACCATAAAATATACTTGCTTCTGCCTTTTGAATCAACAGCTGAGCGCGTCGCTTCAGTTTTTTTGAGTAGAGTAGTAGAGAAATGGGTTTTTAGTAAAGTTTTCTTGCCAAGGACTCCAACCTGCCCTTTCTGTCCAAAGTACTGGAACGAGTTGTCCTCAGGCAGCTCCAGTCGTTTTTAGATAACAACAGTCTCTGTGAGAAGGTTCAGTCTGGTTTTAGAGCTTGTCACAGTACTGAAATGGCCTTGTTAAGTTGCTGGTTGTGTTGCTGTCCTGGTAACTTTAGACCTGACAGTAGCCTTCGACACTGTTATCCCGTCTGGAACATTGGGTTGGTTTGAAAGGTACTGTTTTAAAGTTTTTCCAGTCCTACCTGGCTAACAGGAGTTTTTCTGTTCACCTTGGTGAGCTCTCATCTCCCAGAGCTCCTTTAACTTGTGGTGTACCTCAGGGGTCCATTCTTGGACCCCTGCTGTTTATTTTGTATCTGCTCCCTCTGGGCTCTGTGCTGCACAAACATATGCCCCTTTTCCACCGACAAATCAGCACGGCGCGCTTGAGAGCGGTACAGTATAGCGTGGATCAACTCGCTTGAGGCGGTGGAAACATAAACCTGATGTAAGTGGGGATATGGGCGTGCCCATCTGGCTATGAAAAGTGGCGCGCAAAAGTCTTTGTCCGCGACGTCACAGCGCGTGAAACAACAACAACAATGGCGGATATACGTGTGTTTTTGTACTTTGCTCTCTGTCTGTGGTTCATTTTGGTTGGTTTGATGTTTGGTTCTTGTGGAGGAAGTCGCCATTGTCCAAAGTCAATTGTATTTTAAAATAAAATATTTGTATGGTTGCTGGGAGTTTTTTTTTTAAAGACTTTTGCAGGAGCGCTTCTGTATCACATCACGTGAACACCACACACAGCCGGGCCAATCAGGGGCTACCACTACGTAGGTAGTCGTGTCACTGGTAGCAGTTTACTGGACCAATCAGTAGACAGGTGGGCGTGTGGGGCCGCTTCGGACCACCGAGGAAGTGGTCTGAAAAAAGAGGCCGGGTTGGCGTGGAATGACGCGGTTAAAACCCGAGAAAGGCAGTGGAAAAGGGTCCGCAGGGGGCTAAAGTGAACCGAGCCGCACCGTGTTCTGTCGGTGGAAAAGCGGCAATAATGTCTCCTTCCACACCTTTGCTGACGACATCCAGATCTACCTCCCTCTGAGGTTAGACTGTAAGGAGTCTCAGCGGCCGTTATTCTCCTGTCTGTCTGACATTAAGACTTGGATGACTCTTAACTTTCTGCATTTAAATGAAACCAAAACTGAAGTCATTGAGTTTGGACTTCCAAAAGACCCCAACCTTTCCTTTGATTTTATGGGACCCCTAACTTCTAAATGTACTTCCTCCATTAAGAGCCTTTGTGTCACTTTTGACAGTGCTTTTAAATTTAATAAACAAATCAGCTCCGCAGTTCAGGGATCTTTTTATCATTTATGGATTTTAGCCGAAGTGCAGGAACGATCTAGAAAGAGTGGTCCATGCTTTTATTACTTCCGGGCTGGACTACTGTAACTCCCTGTATGTTGGTTTAGATCGTTCCTCTCTACATCGTCTCCAGCTGGTACAGAACGCTGCTGCTCGTCTGCTGACTGGTTCCAAAAAGAGAGACCACATCACTCCAGTTCTCTGTTCTCTCCACTGGTTCACAGTCGCTTTTAGGATTGATTTTTAAATTTTACTGCTTGTTTTTAAGGTTCTTAACAGTACTGCACCTCCCTACCTGGTAGAGCTTCTTAACATCTACAGGCCCAGGAGATCTTTGAGGTCAGCAGACCTGATGATTCTAGAAGTTCCTAGGTGCAGATTAAAAACTAAAGGAGAGAGGGTTTTTGCTGTAGCTGCACCCAGACTTTGGAACAGTTTACCCCCTCACATCAGATTCTCCACAAGCTCAGGAACTTTTAAATCTGCTCTTAAAACCACCTCTTCTCATTGGCTTTTAACGAGGTTGAATTTGATTATTTTATTAGTGAGGTGTTTTATGTATTTGGGTGGTTGACAAATAAGCCAGAAAAAATGTTTTTTAAAATATCTTTGTTAATCTCCCTGAAAATATATTTTTTGTGTTATGATTTTTAACTTTCTAAATACATATGTGCTCTTTTTGATTTTGTGTTGAAATATGCATTTTTTTATTCATTTGCTGCTCGAGAGCCCTAAATTGTCATATGGTGTGACATGACAACTATTTTATATAAAACATAAATGGGGTACTCAATTTTTGCTAACTCACCTTATCAAATATTTTAATCAATACTGCTTGGGTTTTAAACATTTCTTTGTGAAAATCTGGTATATTTCCATTTATTTTTCTAAACCATTGTCCAAAGAAGGACACTGCTCCTCAACTTTTGCAAATATTTTAGATCAATTCTCTTAACCCTTGTTACAACTGTAAGATATTGCTTTAGACTCTTGCTGACACCATTTTCCTTGTGTTCTATTGATATTTTCATGAATTACCACTAAAAAAAGCTGTTTTTGTCACATTTGTGAACATGACACCAAATGACACGAGTGTCACGCCATATGACAGACTGCACTAAACCGTAAAATATGTCAATGCCAAAAGTGTTTTATTTGTATTTAACACAAAAACAAAACAACTGAGAACAGTTTACACATTACTTTCAAATATAGATAATACATGCAGTCACATATCCTTAATGGTTTCATCTAAACTCCACTTAACATTGTGCATCAAGTAATAGTGATGAAATGACATTTGATAAGTTGAAAGACTTTGTTCTTTAAATATTTTTAAAGCCTGCCAAAATGATACACACACTTACAAAAACAGTGTAAAACATTTAAAAGTGGGGTAGATGATTCTTTCTCAGGAGCATTTTTTTTAAAATAATATTGCTTAAAATCTCTTTCACACCCCAATTGCTGCCAATTAATTAAATGCTCTGACACACACACACACAAGTGTGTTTTGGTATCCTTATGGGGACCGTCCATTGACTTCCATTGATTTTAGTAACTAGATTTATACCTAACCCAAACCCTTTTACTAACCTTAACCATTACTGATCTATAACTAACCCTAAGACTAACTAAAACTCTATTCACACCATACCTATAAACCTAACCCCTAACCCTAAAAAGGGGAGTCCCCCCCATGGGGACCAGGCTTCGGTCCCCACAAGAACCCTCGGACCCCAGAAAGATAGTAAAAGTCAGGAAACGGGTCCCCAGGAGGTCAGAAATACAAACCCACACACACACACACACACACACACACACACACACACACACACACAC